>JAXBDA010000733.1:0-73224 GCA_036023075.1 Gaultheria prostrata | reverse complement strand
CATTAGAACAATAGACAACCTACTCCCCCTTTCATCATTCTCCCCCTTTTTGACATGAAGTGACAAAGGGCAAATAGGATAAACAATGAAACAATAAATCCGGATAGAAAGTATTGAAATAATTAGTAATTAGATTTTTAACCACGCTGATAGAAAATCTTGTGTCCACCCCTGTTGGCTAGTGAAATTTGGTTGTGGATTTTTGTAGACATGGTACCAGGAAAACTTCCACTGATAAAAAAAGAAAAACGTAGCAGTACATCAATGAAGGTTATTATCGTCACTTAGATGATTCAATAACCAATCAAGAGGTTTAGCTTTCGAAGTACAAATACAAGAACCTCACCAACCCGAAATTGTCAAAGTGTGTACAACTACATCTTCGTCGAATTTATGCATGTGAAATCCCGTCGTTGGCCTACCCAAAATTAATAAAACGGAAACACAGAAGGACGAGCTCCATGTTTCAAATATCCAATGAAATTAGGTTGCAACTGTTGGAAAAATATTTTGGATATAATATTTATTTTAAGTGTGAATGGAAATTGATTTGATTTGGAGTTGCATCTTTTCTTTGATACCTGTTCGTTGTCGACGGACGCGTCTTTTCGTGAACAGAGTTATCTCTTCTCCCTTCTGACTATTCATAGAGTCACTAGTTAGCCTATATATATGACATCCTTTATTTATTTTTTTGAGTTGACCGACTGATTATAGTGTTATTTTTGTGGGGAGTTCGATCAAGTAGTGCTAGAAGATAGACGTTCATGCAAACCGTAAGCACCGTAGTGGGGACAAATTTGTCTTGCTATTTCTTAGAGAATGTTCCTATGTGTCTAATTCTGTGTCAGTAGATATAAAATGGTGGCCACCGGTTATTAAAAATGACATAGAGGACCAAAGAACGAAAAGGCTCGATATGTATGTGTATGTTGTAGACAAGTTACCATAAACATGTCTTCTCATTTAGACTACAACGTCAAATAATAATAATAAAATTATGAATCCGTTAACAAGAGGTTTGACTAGAGAACAAATGATCATCGAGGGGATTGAGATTCAAGCCTATTATTAAAAGTCTCTATAACGGTACACTCGCCTTGATCACAATTTTGATTCCATCAATTTTCAGATATTGAGTTATGATCTTATTGCATTTGTATTTTTGGTTTTATCGCAAAAACTAAATATATTTTTCGACAACAACTCCTACAAACGTTAGCACTAACGTCCTAAGCAATTTTCCAAAAAAATTAAAAATTAAAAATTAAAAATTCATAGTGGTAGGGAGCCTGAGTGTGAAAGTGCCATTTAAAATTTCTTCGAACTATCAAAATCTATGCTTGAGAGCGAGAATTGAGAGCAGGAGTGTGGAGAGATTAGATTGAGATCAAGAACGTAGGATCCTACTGATAATTAAGTGACCTAGCTAGGAAATTAAAGAACTAGATCACACAACGTAGAAAATCGAATTACTTGCTAATCAACTCTGTAATTGAAGAATGGTGAATACTGCATGCCCAACCGTATAAAGATTCTTTCGTTTGGAAACACTATAAAAAAGGAAGCATCATGAAACAAAAATCTGGTCAAAATAAACTAAAGATTTAAACTAGTTTCTGGATTAAGTTACTAGTTTCTAGAACAAGGTCCATCACAATTGTTCTTTTCTTTTTTTCATTAGTTATTCGTAATCTATTACAAGGGGAGGAGGGAGTGAGACTCGATCCCGAAATGCAGTGTGAGGCGTCCAAGAGCTCTATCGCATGAGCTAGCTAGCCACCACTTGCCATCACAATTGTTCAAGCCAATCAGTATCGTGGATTCCAACGGCCATCTCATACTCCTGTTTAATTATTTTGATTCCATTACACAAAAGTGGTGTATAAGTTACAAAATAACTTATACCAATTCGAAGATCTCAGTAAATTCTCTAATTTGTTCCTTAAATTTTTAAAAATTATGCACTGAACTATTTTTTCATCGTTAATCTAATTTTGACATTTTTTTTTATAATGGACTAAAATTATGAGACGGATGCGGAACGGAAGGATTTGAATAGTATTGTCGACAGCAGAGAAGTGCAATATTCCTAGAAACTTCCCCATGTGCAAGGGTTGGTGGAGACATTTTAAAGGCCTCTAAGGGTTGGGGGTTGAGAGGCTTCTCAACCACCACAATACATTAAGTTTGGTGTGTATTGCAGCTTTCACGAACTTCACACTTCCTCAACCTCTATAAATAACAAGTTTCGAAAGATATAGATCAGTTAGGGTTTATTCATTAAGACCTTACATAAGCCTATTCTGGGAAGAAAGAAAAAATGGAAGAAAAAGACACAAGGAATATTGAAGACAAAGAAGAAACAAATTATATCTCCTATGGAACTTCTGTAAGTTTTTTTTTCCTTCATAATGTACTTGCATGCATTATCTTTATCACTCTTCATTCCATCCTTGTTTTGGATCGTCTCAGTATCCAAGGCTAAAAGAACCGTTATGTATCAACAGATATATTATGTACCGTCGGCTGATATTCCAAAAATGTTGTCATCGAGCGTGTGTGCTCTTAATTATTTTTGTTGTATTTAAGCTAGCTAGTTTTAAGTGAAGCCTAGCTAACTGTTGGGGTGCAGACAACCTTCAGCAGTGATTTATATCGGGGGTGTATTTTTGGACCTCTGTGTGTAATTTCGGCCATAGGGCCCGACCTATTTATTTAGCAGTTTGCTCATAATTAGGGTTAATCAGTTTTTAGAGAAAAACAGAGAGAGGCGAGAGAAAACGCGAATCTCAAAAATATTGCGAGAAGACTTGTACTCTTGTTGATCGATTTCATAGTGGACTGGTGTGGCTCCCGTGGTTTTTCCTCGAGTTGAGGTTTTCCACGTATATCTTGTGTCTCGTACTTTCTTTCCGTTTTTCATTACACACCATTATTTGTCTTTGCGATTAATGTGATTCATTGTTCTCAAGATCCGTAAGGCGTTGTGGGGTTTCGAAAATCCCACCACTAACATCCATTTATTCAATAATAAAAGATCAAATGGTTTGATTAATTATTCCATATCTATAACTTAAGCCATGCACGAGTTTTTAGAAAATAATTCTTCATTATCATGGTTTTTTGTAAGTGGTCCCACGTATATAATTAAAATGAACATTTATACGCATACTAGATGCATGATTTTTTTTTTTTAATTTTTTGCAGGGAGGAGATGCTAGTGAATTCATTTGGAACACTCATTTGAGCAAGAAACTTACAGCCACCAAAGTATGGAGCATACGAGAAAAATAGCTTGTGATCAAGCCTCGACCTCGGACCTTCATGGACAGAGGTGGCTTCACCCTTTGCAAAATGTGATCACTTGAACACCCTAAAAAAAGTTATTGAATAAAATATGTACGTAGTAATTTTAATTTAGCTTGATTCGAACACCCAATTTTCACACTCTTGAACACGTACCCAATTCAAAAAAAAAATTGAGCACTCAGCTCAAAAGCCATCCCACAAACATGTACTTCATCGAACAACATCGGAGGCCACATTTTTTACATTATAGTACCAGTTAAGAACAAACTGCACTTGGAGTACTGCTTTAAATAAATAAAAGGAATATCTGCTCTTTGTTTTACTGTTGCATGTTTTGTTGAGAGTCACTCCCAACTTGTTATCTAAAAAGAATTAAGTGAAATCTTCCTAATATCAATTAGTTCTTGGAGATCTGATTATCAAATTATGGCTACAGTGTCATATGTTCAATTTTTATTTTGGTTGCGAAACAATTCATTTCATTGCATTACAAGTTCAAGCTGAGATACAGCTGAAGCCTGAAAAGAATATCGAACCATAAGCACACCAACAGATCTCAACTAGCTAGGAATGCAGAGACGGCATGTCTACTTGATATGGATCGAGACTACCATTACAGTCGAATCAACGGAAGCCGATTAGAAGATGTCACTAAAAGCATATACTATCCCCATCAACGCGACTGCCTGAACGGTACGTTCAACTAAAAGTACAACACACCTGGAGAAGAATCAACAGCAACAAATTGGTAGCCAATACAACCAGACAAAGAAGGTCAGAAACTAGAAGGTGGTGATTTCCAGAGCACCAGGAAAAAGATATTGTGAAGGAAGGATTGTAATGTGCAAATTATATACCATCACCTGTACGCGCGCTCTAAAAATAGACTCCGGATCTAGTGTTGAATATACCATAAGACATATGAGTGAAGCTCTTCGTAGCGCATCAGTTGTTTCTTGGACAAGCAGTTGAAGACGTCGGAGTGACAAAATGTTTCACACTTATGTAGTTTCAAATGTTTATCAATCAATTGTTACTTCTTTTCGTTTATGTGTGTAACTTTTTTCGACAGGACAAACACAAATCTGTATACATAGCTATGAAAATCAGATGAATCTTTAGCCTAAATTTGCCGCTCTATGCTTAGCTAGAATGGATTTGAAACTACTTCTACGTATTTAAAGTTATCCTCTTTTTTTTTTGACACAGAAAAAAAAAAGATCTTACAAAATTAAGGCTCCGTTTCGTTGAATGTAAGATACTCCAACGGAAAATATTGTCCGTGTAAAACAGTTACATGGAAAAATATTTTCTAAAATTTTATTTGATTGAAATTCAATTTTATTTTTTCCAAACCAATAACTCATCGAACAACTTGGCCCACAGTAGTAGTTTTTAAAAGTGGTACTTGGTAACTAGAGAAAGTCTAGAAGAGAGATGAAAGAATTTCTGGTCAGGCTTGGTTTGGTTAGGGAGAAAGACTTGCTGTTAAAATGGTTTTGGCAACAATGTTTTACGGCAAACAAATGGAATGTTTTGACGTAAAATATTTTACTTATCTTTTTGGTGTTTTGTTGTGCAAAAAGCAGGAATTATTCTTGTTTGTCCTTGTTCCTTCGAATCTTATTCTCTTTCAAAGATT
Source organism: Gaultheria prostrata (assembly GCA_036023075.1). NCBI lineage: Eukaryota > Viridiplantae > Streptophyta > Magnoliopsida > Ericales > Ericaceae > Gaultheria > Gaultheria prostrata. The sequence continues at coordinate 68,270 of JAXBDA010000733.1, read as the reverse complement.
AATAAAATTTCTTTTATCGAGCAAAAAAAAAAAGAATTATTTTCATAAAATTTCTTTTGTTGAGCAAAAAAACAAGAATTATTTCCGTATGTAACATTGGTAATTAATACATAAATGTCTGATTCCTCTGACAACATTTAACGCAACTTCGACACACGACGTGGTCCGGTAACATGTTGTCGTTACTCTGTATAAGAAGTTGACTCGGTCTTTGTTTTATGTGGCATGACGTGGTCTGTATCCACATAAGATCTTGGTCTTTTGTGTCTTTTTTTGAAACAGCAACAAAATTTTATTAAGCTCGATAATGTGTACATCGAGAAAGAAACCAACAAATTACGATCTTGGTCTTTTGTGTTTTGATCTGTATTTTGAAATGACTTGGTTTGTACATGTATTGTAGTTGCTCTAAACTCATAAATGACTTGATCCACATGTTGTCTCAGATATAGTGTACGTCCATGGAAATATATAAATATATACTCCCTCCGTCATGAACTTCTAATCTATTTACGTGCATGCGTGAGACAAAAAATTTGAGACGGAGAAAGTAGTAGCGGTCAGTGCCCGTGTGCACGTAAAATTAGGCAAAACTACTTGCTTTGATTTTTGAGTTTGGTAACTGAAGGAGTGCATGCATACGTGGGTGGTTTTGTTTTTAGGTTTACCTCTTTTTTTTTTGGTCAGCAAAAAAGAGATTATTTATTTTTGAAAAAGATAACAAAGATTAAACGGATCACGGAAACACTGGCAAAATGTTGCCCGAGCCTCATACCCGCTAAAAAACCAACAACATACTACCAAAAAACAACCTTATCAGCATGTTTGTTAGCGGGATCTATTTTGGAGGGGGAAGAGGAATACAATAAGAGAGAGATAGAGAGGTGGATATGGTTGGAGAGGTATTATTTTAAAATCAGATATTAAAAGTTACTACTTGGTTTGTTGTGTTTTTGTAGAATAGACCCAAATAAAAAAAATCATGGTGGGCGCATTTCTCTCTCTCCATCATCATCGCAGAATGGCAGGGGTGGGGCCAAGGATTAATGGGTAAAAGAGGGCTTGATATAATTTGGATGGGGTGTGTCCAAATTTTATCCCTCCCCAAAGGGATATACATGTCCAGGTAGCAAAAAATAAAAAAATGCTGGATATGCGATACCCGAATTTCTATATCCGAACTCTCCTTATATCCCCCTCCCATGCATTTTCTTCTAACAAACATGGCGTTCTATTATTAGTGTGGAGGTTAATTTAACTATGTACAAAACCAAAATTTTATGGATGACATTTTGGGAAAGGTAAATGTGAGGCAATTTCAATTTTGGGTTCACACCGTAAAAGGGGGTGTGTGTGCGTGTGTGAAAGAGAGAGAGAGAGAGAGAGAGAGAGAGAGAGAGAGAGAGAGAGTCAAGCCAATTTACGATTTAGTGGTTGTCCAATAAACTTTTGGGAGAGTTAATTAGACATCCTATGCAAATAATATCATTATGATTCCATCCTATGAGATTTGAATACTTATAATTCCATCCTGAAATTCAAATAAACCCCAAAACGCTCTTTCTCTCCCTTAATTTTCCTAATTTCTCTCTCTCTCTCTCTCTCTCTCTCTCTCTCTCTCTCTCTCTCTCTCTCTCTCTCTCTCTCTCTCTCCTAGTATCAAATCACTCAATATAGTAAATCAATAAACCATAATCATTGGAGTAACAATCTTTTAAAAAACTTGTGAACATGGTTTATTGATTTGTCATTTTAATTGCATCGAAAAAGAGCACCACTAGTATTGAAAAAAAAACATGAAAAATAATGGGATATATTCAACCATGAAAAGTCATGGGATATTACTAGACCATGAAAATCAATAAAATAAAAATCATCAGGATATTCCTAAAAATCATGGAATATATCCAGAAAACCCAATCATGCTATACTATTCAATCATGAAAATTATGGTATATTATTCGATCATGAAAATCATGGAATAAATCTACAATTATCATGAACATCAAAATTCAACTACAAAACCATGAACGGTGGGAAAACTCAAAAACCATGAAAACCAACGATTGACTTATGAACTCAGAGATTTTACATCAAACCAAACATCTTTGTTAAAAAAAAAATCCAAAAAAATCACCATTTACTATGACATGTTTCACTTCCGATGATAGCTTTCTTCAGCCGCCATATGTGGATTGAATCTCAACGGCGGGAGGAAAAATCAATGGCGGCTAGAGGAAACAAGAACGAGATCGAGATGGCCGGAGAGCTATTGGTGGTGGATGGATCATCGATGAAGATGATTGGGAGGTCGACAACGATGGTTGGTAGCGACTATCGACAAAGGACGTCCGAAGGATGGGTGGTGGCGGCATCAACAAGATCAACGTTGAAGGTCTGGGTAATGGAATGGTGGAAGGTAGAAGATCAAGTTTTGGGGTGGTGGGAAGTGTCCGCAAAATCAGGGATTGGATTGGGATGAAACGGAAGAGACGGAAATATTCAAAATTAAATCAAGTAAGGAAATATATTATTGTCCGGATTTTTGGGTGATTGAATCAAGGAAATAAATGACATCCCTATATCAATAAGGAAATATTTACAAAATTGAATCAAGTAAGGAAATAAATGACGTGAAGAAAGAGGATCAGAAAGAAGATGATTTTGTCCGGATTTTTGGGTCTACTAATTAGTATTAGATATATTATTAGTTAACAATATATACTACTAAAGTAATTAATAAGGGCACAATGGTCCGATAATACATTTACAGGATGGAATCATAAAAATTCAAACCTCATAGGATGGAATCATAAGTCTAATTTTGTTACAGGATGCCTAATTAAAATTCTCTAAACTTAACGAAACACCGGAAAATATAAACGGAAAGGTTTGTTTTTCGCAAAATTATTTTATATGAAAAACATTCTACACCGAAAAATACTTCACATTCAAACAAACGTAGACTCAAGGCTTGTTTGATAACACAATTCAACACTTAAAACTGAATGAATTAAGTAATAAGTAATTAAGTTGGTTCTTTTTTTCTTTTTTTTGATAAGCAAAGAAACTTATTTATCATTGCAAACATAACGGTTACAATGATTAAAGGGGAGAGAGCATAGGCATCACAAACTAACCACACATCCCAACTAGGTTGGCACCCATGGAAAGAACAATCATATGCCGCTTTAAACCCCAAAAAGAAACATATGGCAAGATGCCAACCAACAAAAACAGACAAAAAAACTTCAAAGTCCAACTGGTCTATTGACCTTACAACAACAATCTCATTCTACTTTTAAAGAGAGAGAAAATGGAGGTATTCGGTACAGCCAGATTCAAAAACTGCATCCAAAGGAGATGAAAGCCTCAACTGAATAGCAATCTTTACGAAACACGAATCTTCATTGCCTTGATCTTCCTAATGCCATGCAAACATCTTTTGAAATCCTCAACAGAGTATGTTTTCAGGTCAAAATTTGCCTTAATCCAGAAAGCCACTCTAGGTTGGATTTTATCCGCCAGTTTCTCCATCTCCAGCTCAATCCCTTGGAACATGATATTTCTTTCCATTCACAGAGACCACAAAACAGGAAAAAAAAAAAAAAAATCCCAAATATCTTTTTCAACATTTTTAAACTTGTTAAAGAGCCACCATGTCATCAGATTATAATAAATACTTCCTGGACTAGCCCAAGATAAACCCTGCCATTTAATGATATAAGACCAGACAGCCCAAGTAATTCTACAGTTAACAAGTAAGTGTTTAGCTGTTTCAATCTGATTCTTACATAGAGCACATAAACCAGCAACTTCGGTGTTTCCAAGATTGTTGTTTAATAGCCATCCTTTTAAGAGTTCACTACCAGTGGCAAGTTTATCTTGAAGGGCTTGCCATACAAACACTTCTACTTTAAATGGGCAAAGGTTTTTCCAGATCATCTTACAATAGGGGCCTATGAAATTGAGATCATTGAAGGAGTATTCCCATTCATCGTAGAAGGACATAACAAAATACATACCTAAATTGTGATCCCATTTCCATTTGAGGTAGTCCACTCCGTTTGGAATCAAATTGACTCCATTAAGCGTCTGAACTGACCTTCTTCCCAAAGGAAAAGTCTTCTTTTGAATAGTAGACCTCAGCTCTGCTCATCATAATTGAAGACATCACTTACTTTTGCATCTTTCTGAATAAAAACTGAAAAAAGCCTAGGGAAAGCGGCCTCCAAGTTTTGATCCCCAGCCATACGTCTTTCCAAAACCTAGTATTATTCCCAGATTGTACCTTTAGAAGTGTTTACATTCTGCACTGATATCTTTGAAGGTAGTCAGTCAGTTCTTTAATACCCATATTTGCCAGATAAGACTTTCACCCATAAAGCTTCTTTGTCCTTCCCAAATCTCTACCACCATTTGCATAGGAGAGCAACATTTTGAACATCCAACATTTTGATCCCCATCCCTCTATGGGTTCTATTTTTGGTAATTCTGTTTCATCCCACCAAATGAAGCTTTCTTTTCTCAGTAGTATCTCCCTATAAATTAAAATTGTCTCTGCATCTTCTCTAACTTGTTACACTCAGAAATTGGCAACTTGAATATTGACATGTAGTATTGTGGTAGGTAACCCAAAGTAGATTTCACTACGCCAAATCTTGCTTTTGCCGGGTTTTTTTTTTTACCGGTGGTAATAAAACCGCTGTTAAACGGCGCTACTACCGGAGGTAACTACAATCCGTCGGGAAAAATGACTTTTTCGGTAGTTTTTTTATTGGCGGTAATAAAACCGATGTTAAAGAGTACCATTACCGGCGGTAATAAATTGCCGCCGGAAAAAAGGAGCGGTAATCCCCAAAACCGCCAGTAGAACAGTAAATTTTAAGATAAATATTTTTAATTTCAAATATAACTGAAAAGTTTGGATGGTTGCGTGGTTAGGTGTTGGGGCTCCATGCAAAGGGTTGCGGGTTCGAAACTTGGGACAAACTTTTTTTTCCGAAAAAAAACTTTTACCAGCGGTAATAAAATCGCTGGTAAAAGTATGGTATTATTACCGGCGGTAAATTACTGCCGTTTAAGTATTCTCGTTGGCCGTTTGGATGGTGGTATGATTTTCGCATAATTACCGCCGGTAATAGTATTAACGGCGGTTTTGGGCTTTTACCAGCGGTTTTGGGCTTTTACCGGCGGTTTTCTAATGCCGCTAATGCTTAAATTTGGCGTAGTGTTTGATAAGTGATATTCTAGCTCCTAATGTCATATATTTCCTCTTCCAAAGGGCAGGTCTTGATCCTAAACACACTTACAAACAATACCATAATGTTATATGGAACTCCAACCCCACACATCTGACTTTTTGCAAAATTGATCTTGAGCCCAGACATTAATTCAAATGAGAGAAGAATACATTTTATCAGTTTGAGTTCCTCCAAACTGTCGTTACAGAAAATGATAGTGTCGTCAGCAAACTGTAGATGAGAGATCATTGGACCATTTGTACACATCTGAACACCTGAGATCAGGTTTGCTTCCTTTGCCTTCTCCAACATACTATTAAGACCTTCAGCCACAATGTTAAACAGAAGAGAAGAGATAGGGTCACCATGCCTGAGACCTTTCTCCATGTGGAAATAACTTGAGGGAGAACCATTAATCAGAATGGACAAAGTAGCAGAAGATACACAAGATTTAATCCATCCAGTCCATCTTTTACCACAACCCATCAAAGCCAACATTTTGAAAAGAAAAGACCAATTTACACAGTCATATGCCTTTTCAAAATCTAGCTTGATGATAACACCTCGACTATTGTTCTTCTTCCAGCTATCTATAATCTTATTGGCTATCAAAACTCGATCTAGAATGTGTCTTCCACCAATAAAAGCAGCTTGAGTCTCTCCTACAAAGTATGGAACCACCTTCTTGAATCTGTTAGCCAGGACCTTAACAAGAATTTTGTACAGCCACCCAACCATGTTGATAGGTCTATAATTCTTGAACCTAATAGCCGCTTCAATTTTAGGTATTAGGGTCATAAAAGTTGAATTGATTCCTTTGCAAAGAATCCCATTTGCATGGAATTCCTGAAAGAACTTGAACACATCATTCTTGATTACATTCCAGGATTTTTTTAACAAGAGACATATTAAACCCATCAGGGCCAGGAACTTTGAAAGGGTCACACTCCTTAACAGCTGCCATAATTTCCTCCATTAGAAAATGGAGTTCTAGCATTCTTAAGTCCATTTCTTGAATATGTCTATTCAAACCCTCTGCAAGGCTAGGTCTGCTCAAACTTTGGTTTAAGAAAACATTCTTGTAATAATCAACTGTTGCTTCTTTGATTTGGTTAGGGCTTTCAATCAAATTTTCATTCACCTCGACAGCCCCAATGAAATTCCTTCTGAGCCTGTTATTAGCATAGACTTGGAAAAATCTGGTATTTCTACCTCCATGCTTTATCCACTCAACCCTGGATTTTTGTCTCCATAGGCTTTCTCTAAGTCTGTCACATGCCCAGAAATCAGCTCTGACCTTCTCCGTCTCCACTTTTTTTGCCTCAGTCAGCTGTCTTTCTTCAATAGGCACCATGCTACTTAATTTTTACAACTTTTTAACACTATATTTTAAGAGTCACTTACAAGAATAAGTAATACTTATGAAATATAGTTATCAAACAACTTAATTACTGGATCTAATGGAATTACTGTGTCTTCCTATGATAGGTAGAAGCTTTACATGGTCTAATTTCCAGGAACAAAACATAATGAGCAAATTGGATAGATTTTTACTAGCTCAAGAGTGGTTGGATTGTTTCAATATCACTCAGTGGGGTTTGAATAGGATCATCTTTGACCACTGCCCTGTCATGATCACAAATGAGTCCAAAGATTGGGGAACTAAACCCTTTAGATTCATGAATCTATGGTTACATAGCCCAAGGTGCCTTCAAATCATCAAAGAAGTGTGGAATGTAGTATTTACTCAGAAATGGGTTGGGCCAACCATTATCAACCATTGGGGACCTACTTGTCATATAATGAAAAATATATCTTTAGATGAATATATAGAGACTATCATATGGTTAAAAAAACCTAGATGGAAAAATAAGGATACAAATAGGATATATCATGATATGGATAGTAGTGGGGGAGTATGGGACAAAAAATAAATCCACTTGGTTTCAGACTGGGTACAACGCAAGATCATCATTCCCTTTGGTTTGCACAACCAAAAAACGATTCTGAAGGTCTAGAAGAAGATCAAAAAATACGAGATTCTATTAAAAATTATGTACAAAAAAATGGAACATCAATGAGTTTGGTGACTTAAATTCCAAAAGTGAAATTCTACAGAATAAAATCCATCAGCTAGACTTAATCGCCATCACTACCGCCACCAACACTCGACGTATGATTGCTACAATTACTACGACCACCTCTACCACTGCCACTACCACTATCACTATCGCTACCGCCGCCGCCGCCGTCTCTCCAACACCACCACCATCGTTTAACCATCATTATCTCTCCAACTCTCCTTCATGTTCCACCACTAAGTTCACTAGCCATATCTTTACCACCACGAATGCAACACCACTCGCTATTGTGCTCAATTGCACCGCTCTCTACCACCGTCATCTCTCCACCAACACCCTTGCTTTCCTTCCACCACACCATCTCCGTTACAACCACCACCACACTACATCCGTTATGTTTATATTACCGCTACACTACCAACGGCTACCACCACCACCAACATTACCACCACTTCTTCACCACCAGGACTACAAACACTTGTTTTTCTTCGAACGGCCAGGACTACAAACACTTGTCGTCCATTAGTAAAATTAAAAGAGAACAATCACAAAAAAATAAAGTTTAATTCATTTACCTTTACATCAAAACAACTATTTTAATTCAACTCTTAATATTTCTATCAAACAGTTTTTCAACTTAAAATTCAAGATTCAGTTTTCAGTACTTACTTTTTCAGCATTCAGCTCCAGTTTTCAGTTTTATCAAACAATCCCTAAATTTCCTTGTTTTCCTAAGAAAGCAGCTAAAAGTCAATAGAGAACCTTCCCATTCACTTTATTCTCAGCCCACGCTTCCCCTTCCAGTTGGGGACTCCAATTGCCTTTGTTGTCATCCCATTGTATCCAATTGCTAGGAGGTGTCAACCACAAACCAAATTTTTTTTCTCTTTTCCTTTTATTTTCCTTCTTCTTTACTTTTCATTTTGTTTTCCTCAACAAAATCAAAAGAAAAAGTAAGAGAGAATCCAAAGATAATCCTCATCTTTTGGGTGTAGGTTGTTTTGTTTGATTAGTTATCTAATTTTCAGCATTTTAATCCTTACGGTCTCGAGAGGCATATGATTGTCGTCGGGTGGGGTGTCAACCTCATTCGGTGTCGCTCCTTTTTTTATGTTTTTCTCTTATCCCGTTTAATTTTATATCTCCGATATTTGGTTAATAAAAAAAAAAAAGATAATCCTTATCTGTGTTTCTCCACCATGAAAAACAATTGGATAAAAACAAAACAGACATATGCATGCGAAAACTTCTCACCATCCCAGATTCACATTTCGATATTTTTCCCTCTTTTACATGATTTGCCATCACTCCACAGAAAAAATAATGAAGATCGAATAAGAAAAATAGGCTCCCTGCCACCCACCGAAAAAACAAAAAAAAAAACTACAAGTGCTAACAAATGTAAATAGGACCCATGGGCCATGACAACAACCAATATACAATATGCTGGGCTCTTTATGTCACACCATGGGCACCAATTATTTTGGACATGTCAGTCAGGGAAAAGCAACTAATGCGGTCGTTTTAGGTCATTAAATTTGACCCAAAAATAAGACTCTCATTTGGACATATTCCTTGTATCTATGCAAAAGAAATTAGGTTCTTCTATAGTTCTATTGGCCCAGTGTGTTGTCAATAAGTTGATAAAAAGATTAAAAAATATATATTTAATGCACTTTTTACACTTTCAAATACGTCCTCACATACTTTTATACGCTTACCATATTTTTCAATATATTTTTTTAACCTTAAAAAAAGTAACGTGGCTGTTTTTAGCCATTTTCCAAAGAATTTTAGTTGACAGTAGAACCTAAATTAATTGGTACTTTTAGTCGCATCACAACTTATCACTTGGGATCACGCATGGGGGGAATCGAGTTTGATGCAACCCCAATTTGGCATCATTTTTCACTTTATGTTTCCAAATAGTGACGCGCATGAGCAGATGTGGTCTTACAGGAGTTAAATCACACTGAATATATATCACTGTTTAGACTAAATCCAGTTTAGACCGACACCACAAGAGGTAATAGTATATCATTATTTAGATTAAGTCCGCTATAGACCGACACCACAAGAACAGTAACACCAAACGTTTTCGAGCATGACTTCTAGACATATACCAATTATTCATAAGCTCCATGTTTTTTACCATGCACCAAGCCAATTTCTTTGGGTTAAATTTATTTCATGGCTGTTTCGCTTCTTACCTATGTTCGCACAAATCGCTCGCCCGGCAGCCATCCTATACCTCATAAATTATGGTTCCCCAAATAGCAGTTATGTAATAGGAAGAGATAAGTACAATTATTTTGGTAATAGACAGCAGCCCCTAAACGTATGCTTGATCAGTAATCTTCGCATTGTCGCATACTAACATAGACATGGAATGAAATGATCCTATTGAATATTGACCTATGTATCATTAGCATGGCTGTCCATTAATTTCCAGGTACTGGGATTAGTCTAAGTGCGCTTAAACTTGTTTGATTTCTTCAAGGGTTCTAACCTAAAACTAATTGACAATAGGTAGAATAACTTCTAAATTAGATTAACCAAGTTTGGGTGACTTAAATGAGCAATGTTGGATTCAAACACCCCCCCTCACATGCAGTCTGGATGCACGTGGAGGTAGGAATTGAGGAAGCGAGGCGATTTGACTCGGCATCGGAGACTCGACCACGTGAGTTGAGATTTGACTCGGCATCGGAGACTCGACCACGTGAGTTGAGGCAACCCAAATCTTAGCTCCAATACTATGTTACATTTCTTTGAGGGTTCCAATCTAAAACTAATTGACAATAGGTGAGGTAGCCTCTAGATTACATTAACCAAGCTTGAGTGGCTTAGATGAGCAATGTGAGATAAAATCTAACACTCTCCTTCACATGCAGTTCGGATCATAGATTCAAAAACCGACCGTCACAGAGCGGTTCGGCCGGTTTGTAACGGGATTTTGAGATCCCGGTTCGGTTACAGACCGGAATTATGGTGTGGGGGTGAAATTCGCAGGCGAACCGGTCGGTTCCCGTTACATAACGGGGTTTAACAGATATTTGAGCCGTTGCGGACCGGTTCACAACCCTTATGGCCAGTACCCGACTGTTACAGGTTATTTAAGCAATTTAAATTATTATTTTTTTATCAAAAACTGTTTTTTTTTAAATTCACAACCGCTACACCCGATTCCCTTTACGTAATGTTCAATACTACTGAAACCGTTACACTCAAACCGATACCGTTACATATCACGAAACCGGTATTTAAAACCTTGGTCCGGATGCACATTGAGGTTCAAATTGACGAGACGATGCGATTTAACTCGAGCATCAGAAACTCGACCAAGTGAGGTGAGGCTACCTAAGACCTAGGTCTAACACCTTTTTTCGATTTCTTAGAGGGTACTTCCAACCTATAACCAATTGGTAATAGGTGGAGTAACATCGAGATTATATTAAATGACCTTGAGTGACTTAGATGAGAAATATGTGATAAAGTCTAACAGGCCAAACACTCGATCGTCAAAAATCTATTTTTATCGTTAATAACTAGCTAGCCATTTAAACACTGAATGAATCTAAGGACTTGAGTTTTCGTTAAAATCACAGAGTGGGTGTCCAGTGTACATCACATTTTCTATTCACAATTACAATGGCATAATTATCATAAGTTACACTAGGCAGAATCATCTACTGATGAATGCCTTGATATGAGAAATCATTTCATGAGTTCGAGTTTGCGAGGGCTGAGACTTGTTTAGAATCTGAAAAGCATGACCAACCCCTTTATACACCACATACTCCACTTTCTTACCAGCTCTACCCAAAGCACCGCAAAATTCCAAGTTCCTGTCTCTTAATATGTCCATCTCAGATACACAAACCATGATAGGGAAAACCCTCAACTCCTCTAATTGACTTGACCCTTTTGCCAATGGGTTGCACCATGGGTGGTCCCGGTTCGACCCCGCCGGCAACGACAACCGCCAATACGTGTCGGACGCCGCCAAGCTGAGGGTGGACCGAGGCGGCTCCACCGTGTACTTCTCGGAATGCGTCCTTCCCTCTCCTCCAAAAAATGGTTGTATTAAAATAATCCCCTTAATGGTCAATGGCTTAAGAGCCATGGCTTGGCTTGAGCCGAGCCGTGTAGCCACATTGTGGGCTATATTGGCACCAGCACTATCTCCGGCTAGGAAAATGCTAGAGAAATTGCATTGCTTCGACCACCAATCATTTTCACCACTTAGTGCTTGCTGCTTTACCCACATGAGTGCCTTGAATCCGTCATCGTAGGCGGCCGGAAGTGGATTTTCGGGGGCCAATCGGTAATTTACGGACATGATCGAGCAACCGGCTCTAGCGGCGAGCTTGGCTAGGAACTCGTGGTAGCAGCTCCAAGCGGCTGAGCCGATACAAAATCCGCCTCCGTGGAAATAAACCAGCAATGGGGTCTTTTCATGACTTTTTTTAGGCACGTAGAAACGTACCCAAATGTTTGTGACCTTGTCAATGACTACATCACTAGAGGCCACCCCGAGCTCGGGAGGCAATGAAGTCGTGACGCATGGAATGATCTGGGTTCGTTCCACGTGTCCATCTTTGTAAACTCGGATAAGCCCATCTATTTCCTCTACAATTTGCCCTTCTTGGTAGGTTTTTGTGCTAATTTGAAGACCTACACTTGGGTCCAGTGTTATGGTAGCCATTCTTCTTTTTCTCATGTGTGTGGGAAATTGAAAGGAAGAGGAAAAACAAAATGGGAGAGTTTCTAGCTATTTGGTTACAAGGTGTTTGTACATTTAGGCTTCTTTATATAGAAAGCAAGGTGGAAAGATAAGGGTTTGAATTGAAGGGCATCAATGAGGGGGATGGGATATCTTATTTTTGGACAAGTGGGCAATTGGGAAATGGCCACATGTTGGGATCATATGGAGTCTAGAGTAGCTAGGGGCTTATTATTAGTGGGTATAGCTCGGCATTGAATTTGAGGCGCCTTTGTATGGTGGCCCAAGCTTTTGGTGTTTAAGGGTTTTGCTCACTTCTAAGGTTTTAGGTTCGAGTTTTTTACATGTGTTATTAATTTTTTTGGATTTAGTCTACACGGAGTTTCGCTCTGATTTTAAATGAGGCATCCTCTAATAAACACTGAAATTGTTAATTTTACAGAATTAGTCAAAGTGCATACGCATATATAAAAAAAATGTCTGCGACAATCATTGGTGGGTTGGTGTGGACTTGCTAATACTAATATAAAAAGTCTATGCAGACAACTCTCGTTTGCGGCCAGTTTAATATAGAAAAATTAAAGCACGACTTAATCTATGGCCTAACCCGAAATATCAATAATAGAGTTCTGTCTGAACATGCAAAAACAAGTAATTTTTACTAATCATGAGAAGATTGCCAATATGAATTGGGGAGATTTTCATATCATCTCACAGTTTAGAACTATCACGTGGAATATATGTTTTAGTTAAGTATTGTTGATTTGCTTTCAGGGATTTCTAAGTGTTAGGAATCAAACAACAAGTTCAATTCACAACACTTCTACAAATCTTGAAAATTAGAGTGACAGAAATCGCAGAAATAGAAAAGAGTGCGTAATAAACAGAAAATGAGAAATACACAGATATACATGTAAAATCTCAACGAGGAAAAACCACCACACCAGTCTACTATAATCGAAGAATATGAAGTATAAGTCTTCTATCTTATTTCTCATAAAAGTTTTCTCTCGCCTCCTCTCGTGTTTACGCTGAAACGCTCTAACCCTAATTACAAGACAACTACAATATAAATAGGTAAGACACAATGACCGAAATTGCCCCTGTCAAAACATACCATTTTCACGCTCCACCACCTTCACTTCCGGGCTATTGTTGAAAGTTGTTGCATCCCAACACCAAGATTAACCTCAAAACTTCATTATATGATCATAAGATAATGGATCGACAAGCCTAAAAAATGAGATTTTGTTGATACAGAGAAAACAAAAGTAGAACCATAATATATTGATCTATACAGAATCAATCAGGAATATGTGTTATACTTCTTGTTTATTTTGCTACAGAACAGTTGTCTTTGGAGCCCCTAGCCTCATTCACCAAACATCAGAAAAACGCAACTCTTCTTGTTTATTTTAATAAAATTTATATTTGATAAAATCAACAGTTGATTTTATAAAATGATGAAGACATTTGATAAAATCAAAGATTTTTCTTCCTCAAATCTTTCTTTATTTTATCAAATATCTTCCTTATTTGATAAAATCAAGTTGATTTTATCAACTGTAGATTTTATTAGAGATTTTATCATTTGGGAAACTTAGGTGAACAAGTAAAATAAGAAAGATAACCAAAAGAGCCCTAAATATCCTATTTTCCTGGTAGAAGTGAGCATGTGCTGCATTGGTCCGATGTTATAGTAAATCAATAACCGAACCACTACAAACAAATTACTCTATTTGTCTCTTTTATAGTGTGTATATTTTATTTGGAATGTCCATTAATAAGTGTATGTTTTGAAAAGTTAGTGGGTATATTTTCTATTTTGCCCTTAAAAGTATATTCTTTTTTAAAAAGTTAGTGGGTATTATTATATTGATAAGGGTAACTAATGGAAAGTATATGTAAAAATTGTAAAAGTTGATGTGAGAGAAAAATAGTTGAAATTTTCAGCTAACACACTTAAAAAGAGACAGTGGGAGTATAATTTTGAAGAACCAAATCAACTCATAAAATTTATAGAATCAAAACCATAAAAATACAGTCCAGGATCTTGATCCATAAAAAAATGTGTTCGAAAAAATCTGAAAGGTTTGGAAATCTGACATTATTAACATAAAGAGGCTCAAAGCTGTATCTCCTAAAGAGTCATCGACACATTGGACAAGTCCTTGTCAGTGACAGAGCGAAGGTGTACCACGACCACACCCAATTAAGGAGTGATTTAGAAAAAAAATCACAAGTTAGCTTTTTAGTTTATTCGTTTTGTCTTTATTCGATTTTTTTTTGCAAATGTTAATTTTGAGTCAAATTTTCGTAGTTTATTGGTTTATCTCATCAACACGAATCTAAAAAGTATAAAATTATGGTCAAAACTAAATTTTTTTTAATAAAGCAAAAAATGTTTGGATTATTGAATTATTTTTTGTTTTATTAAAAAAAATTAATTTTGTCTTTATTCAAAAAAAATTAATTTTGACCATAGTTTTATACTTTTTATATTCGTCTTAACGAGACAAACCAATAAACCACGAAAACTTGACGCAAAATTAACATTTGCGAAAAAAATTTAAAAAATAAAGACAACAAAAAAACCAGTTTATAGTTTCTGTATCCTCTACCGTTTATTTTCTGCCAAAAATGATACAACAACTCGATTCTAACATGACTCCAACACACTCACATGTAGGGCTGCCCAGCGGATCATCCGATCCACCAATCCGAACCATCCGTTGATCCATCCGAGGTATGTACGAATGGGTTACGGATCCTAAAAACCCAAATCTGCTTTGACCGGATCGGATCCGATCCGAACCGGTCAAATCCGATCCGTGGACACCCCTAGTTTCGAGTTGAGGATTAACTCCAGCACATGTTTTAAGCCACAAAGTTGTCAGTTTGCTGTGCATTTAACAAAATAGTAAACTCAATGGGTAGGGATACTTGAATGCTTTATTAATCTTTATTTAGTCCAGTAACTAGCGTGGTATAGCTCTTAGACCTGAGCTTGATTTTTGTTGACTTCTCATTCAGAAGTTGTTTATTTGCGTATCGGTTCAGAGCGCATAATTATTACTTCTCTTCTTAGAAGAAGTTGTCCCAGACTTCCTAAGTGAATTTACTTTCCATTCCGATTCTTGTGATCTTGTTCGAACTGCTTAGCATGCCATCTTTTGACAGCGGGTGTGACCTGTGCTTGCATCCATGCTTGCTGGTCTTTTGTTTTACCGGAAACAGTATAATGGTGAGCAAAAAACTCTTGAAATGGTATACGAGCAAGCTCCAAGGGAACTTCTTCATATTTCGTCTCATTTAAATCCACAATCTTCCCATCTGAGATATCTCCAGTACATCTCCAGACGGAATTTGATGGAGGAAAGGGTTGCCGACCGGTTGTCCGCCAAATTGATCCGGAACCGATATGCGAAATCCGTAACCGATCCGATCCATCCGTATGTCACCTACGAATGGTTACCGGATCCTAAAAACCCAAATCCGCTCTGACCGGATCAGATCGGATCGGATCCGTATCCGAACCGGCCGAATCCGATCCGTGGACACCCTACTCACATGTGAAGTGTGTATGGGCTCCACACACTATGTGAGTGTGTCGGAGCCATGTTGGAAACTTAATTTTCTGCATTAATTTCAAACCCTCCTTGCAAATTCTGTTCACCATCGGTCAGGGCATGGTTATTCTATGTCTCATTTTGCTGATGGAAGCCGTTTTTTCAGATTCATTTTCTAGGCGATATTGACAAAATTTAGCTCAATTGAATATCAATAACTGCTCATCTAGGAGTTTATTTATTTTCGTTAAAATTCTTGACTGAAAATTTGAACTAGTACTAGATCAAACGCTTACAAATAGTACTATTAAGTTGAATTTTGCATTGTCAACTAATAAATGAATTTAAACAAAATGAACGATTTCGATATTGTAGTGAAATGCGTACAAAATAAGAACACCCTCACGAGGATGAACATAATGAAAAAGAACAAAATTGCTCTCCCCCGAAAGCATGGTTGCCAATGCCATTCACCCAAAAGTATTTATGCTAATCATATTGTATGAATGCAATACATTATTACTGGGTTTTTTAACCACATGCCGAGCTAATTTATGCGCACCTCAAATAATCTTGAGAGATTAATTCTATCATTCACCAGTGGAGGGTCAATACATTATTACTCTGTGTAATAAAAAAGCACAAAAAGACGAAGATCTATACCTTTTTTCCAAAAAAAAAAATTGGTTCGACAGTCAAGGGTGTCAGAGTCAGCTTACGCACACCTCAACTAAATTCATTTCTGATCTATTCAAAGGCATACCATCTACGCTGAAACTAAGGGATACATAAGAAATTATTTTCTTTAATTTCGATCTGACCCCAGAATTCTACGTACTTTTTTTTTCCTTCCCGCACCTTTTGTGTGCTAGTGCCAATTAAAAGCCACTATAGCTAATGCCTAATGATAAAGCAAAACTGTAGATAGTGGTGACTCTTTTTTTTCCCTTCTTTTCGTCTTCTTGAAGGGAATTGGTGAGTATAAGCGTTTCACGCTGCATCATTTGCTTAATTGGAAAATGAGGAAATAACCATCAATTGAATTTTACAACGAGATAGCTAGAGACTCAACGATAAGCATCAAAGGAAAGGAGCACACTTGAGAAGCCGTTCTTCTAAGCTTTTGGCAGTTTGAGTCGATGACAATGATATGTTTTGTAAAGCGTAAAAATGTTTAAAAGCCTAATAATACACTTAGTGAAACGAGCCTAAGTTTAACAAGTAAAATTGGCCAAAAACAATGGTATGCCTTGTAAATTGTTCGTTGCTTAATAGTGCGGGAGTCAAATGCTTTATGGTAGTTGCGGCTTCAGAAATTCTTAACAAAGTGTTTAAAATTTATCTTTAAGCCTAATAGCTCCCTTAACCAGTCCTATATACAAAAATTCATACATTAATGCAAATAATGCAACCAAAAATGCATAACGTACAATTGTTCTAGGCAAATTTGTTTATTTTGAGTCAAGCAAGTTTAAATCAGTACATACACTAATATTCTTTTGTAGAAAACTAAGTGGCGAATAGTTTCACACAATTTTTTTTGGTCACATGCTATTGTTTTTTAACTATGACGTGATTGTCGTTAGAGAGAAGTTAGAATGCAATATTAATACCCATAGTTGTTTCAATTTTTGTATTTTTCTATCTTCTTCGTTAATAGTGTATATTGTTTTGGGTTTATGTGTTAGGTGTTCAATTGAATACCCAACCTAGATTCTGGAGTTGTCCATGTGTTGTCCCTCCACCTATGTGTTATTGAGTGGGGGACTGTTTTTAGGGTTGGGTGTTTAATTTTTTTTGGACAGGGTGTTCAAAACTATTAGGATTAACCGATTAAGTATGCAAAAAATAGATAAAGCAAAAATTTTTTTTTTTTTTTTTGAAAGGCAAAAACTTTATTAATCTCTGAAGGAAACAAAGATTAAAAGGGAATGAGGGGCCAAAACACCCACAGGAGTATTCTAAATAATTTGTTAGGGTATTCAGGTGACAATCCTTTTATGGATACAAACTGTAGAGTTGCATTTGTGGTGAATCCTATACCATTTACCTAGGGTGGTACTCTAGGAGCCCTTAATAATTTAACTTCCATAACATGTGGATGTTAAAGATTCGCAGCATTAACTAATGCCTGTGTTCTAAAGTCAAAAATCTCAACTAACCCAAGTGGGGAGTTACCCACCAATAGCATTTTTCCAAGCACTATAGTCTATAGGGACATTAATTAAGTGTTGAACTGAATTAAAAACAAAAGAAAGCCTATTCTAGATTTTTCATCCACTTTGAGAACACAAATGTATGTGGACTTGGATGGGGCAAGTCATCCAGTTTGCTCTATTTTATTACTCATCATAGCTTTTTTCATATGGGGCCGGCCTTTCCCCTTTTTTCAGGTCATCCATTGAACATGCTTTGACAATAGACATAAGGATTCACCTCCTCTTCAGTTGGAAAATAAACATTTTAGGTCTTTTTGGAATTTACTTCAATAATCAGAATCGTTCATGTCATTTTAAGGTACACTAAAGACTAGGGCCAGTCGTGAAGTTTAACTATGTCAAATTAAATCACGTCGATCGTACATTGATAAATTCAATTTTAAAACATATTTATCTTAAAATGAAATTGAATTGCTAACCAAACCCAATTATTTCCACATAAATATGTTATGGTCATTAGCTTATCAATATTTCGTTAACTTGATTTTTGACATGGCTAAACTTCTCGACAACATCTACAAAATGAATTATTTCGATCATTGGAGTGAGCTCGGAAAGGCAAAACTGGACCAATCTAACTTCTTTTCTCATACTGATCATCTTCCTTGATGTAACGTATGTTTTTCAGGTTCAGAGTCTAAAAAAAAGAGTAGGCGAGTAGTTTAGGTCAAAGGTTTCGCCTCGGCGCTAATCACCATTCTTTCTTTGTTTACCTAAACCACAGCAATTTCCACCAAAGTCCAAGTCTGAAATTTTCCACCCATGGCCTTCTACTTTTACGTTCCTTTACCCTGGAAAGTTTGCTTGGTAGGTCACATTAAAGATGAGGTTAAATTGTGTGGAAAATTGAGGTAAATTACGTCTCTAAGGAATGTTTTTTTTTTTTCCTCTAAGGAAATTTTATTTGCAACGTTTGTAACTTTGAATATATTTAGGTAGGGTTTCCACTAAGGTATTTTTATTATTTTTGGACTACAACTTATCAAATTAACATGCCATTCTCCTCACATGCGCATCATCTGTTTTGACAACTTGAATCAAAGAATACAGAAAACTCACCATTAGTGGTGAGGGATCATATTTTGTGCAACTTGTTCATATAAAGTGCAATTATCATCAAGTTATTCTTATCAAGAAAATAGGTTCGGTAACATATTTTCCTTTCATAAGCTCCGCACGGAATTGCAATAAAGATGACTGGGAATTTGTAATCCTATCCGTTTATGGTGCTTTTGGTTGAAGAATTTCGGCGTGCAGGGATTTGGAAAAAGGAACGATGAGTAGTGATATGGTCCTTAGTCACATAATTCTTCAACCCTTTGTTCGCGCTCTCAATTTCTCGCTCTCGTAAATTTTTGTAGTTTGAGATGATTTGAAAGACGCGTTTACCCCTGCACTACAGCTCACACGTGCACGAGTATTATGTGACATAGCTCCGTTTCTATCTATCTATCTCGGAACAACTTTGCTACTTAACAAATACCTTAACACTTCTAACTGAGATAAAAACGAGATCGCACTCTTAAATCAATTTAGCATCAGACACAAAAAAAAAAAAAGGGTTTTCAAGAACAAAGTTCAGATGCTCTAAGAGGAAAAAAAAAGGTATCAAGTCATTTCCCTCTTTTGCTTCCCCTCAGAAATGACATCTTATGCCTTCTCCCACCTCTACAACCCAGAGAGGCCTCAAAGTGGAGAAATTTTTCAGTGCCGGGTGGGGCATTGCCCACGTGGTACCCGCTCGGCTATCTCGGCCGTCCAAAGTGCGATCCAACTGTTAGGAATAGGAGAGAGAAAAAGAGGAGAGAGAGTGGTTGGATGAGAGGAGAGAGAGTGGATCAATCCGGGCCGTCCAAAAATACTTTTGGACATCCGAGATTGTGCTCGGCATGGACACGTAGTACCCATTCGATACCCAAAAAAATTTCCTCAAAGTGACCCATAGTAGTCTCAAAGTGTTAAAAGCTAAAAAGATGCAAATATTAATCATAGCTAGACCATACTGTGAGACACCACTAGTCCACTGTTCTTTGATAGAGGTGAATTCATGGAGCATCAATAGGTTAGGAGAGGAGGGCCAATAATGGCATGATACAGAGGTCATTCCTGTGACTATGACCCTTGATGCTCAACTACATAAACGCCTTGATTGTACCAAAAAAAAACAACATAAACGCTTGAAATTTTATTTGGTCCATTGATTTTTTATTTATTTATTTTGTATCAAACACGCCAGTTAATTTAAGTCGACTTAACTTGTTAAACTTCAAATTGTAGGAATATTTTAATTTACCTTGCGGAAAAAACAAGAGGAGAGAAAGGGAATAAATCTGGACCGTCCAATAGTGTTGGACGGTCGGATTGGATGCTCTGGTAAAAAAAAATTCCCGGAAGAAAGAAGAGCATTGGATCCGTGTGGATAGATGTATGTTTCAAATGAAGGTACTTGAAATCATTATTGAATGCGAACAATTTAATTGTTGATTTGATGTTTGTCTCCATTCGTTCCAATTTGATATGCATGTTTACCTTTTTGGACGTATCAAAAAATTATCTATTTCTCATAATCTATAATGTTTTTTATGATTTTGAAATCTTTGTTTAACAAAATTAATTGAGATCTATCAAACAAGATCCATATTAAATATAAAAAGTATTATATATTTAAAGATATCAAGAATTTTTTTAGCTTTCCAAAAAAGAAAACAGGCCCAAGAAATTGGAACGGATGGAGTAGATTAATTCATCTGCCTCTCTGGTTTCAAAAGCCACCTCTAGCTATACTTCTAAAAATTCACTTGAAATCGAGCGCCACATTCTTTCATTTGAACTCCACGGCTATCTCAACCGAGGCTACTTTCCTAGAAGGACCCAACTTCTCTGCAATCCAGCTACAAAGAGGCTTCTACGGTTACATCCCAACCATTATCTCTTTTTTTCAATGGTCTAGGTTTTAAAAAGACTCTTCTCTTCTTCCTGGGAAGCCTTATTTTGTAGAGAAAAAAAACTAAACTATTAAAACAACCCGACTATCCGTACGCACGCACGCATCTTAACCGTCCATTTCAAAAAATCAGTGATTCGGATCTTAATTACTTTTTGACTGGTCAATGAGCTTTCTAACCGGTCAAAGAGTAAATAAAATCCAAACCGTCAAAAATGCTTTTGGACGGTCAAGATGCACCGTTCGTGCATTGTACGTGCACCGTCTTGCGTGCGTGTAGAATTTTTGCTATTAGCAACTCTTTTGAATAGCTAAAATGACACAAACAGCTCTCTGCAGTCCAACATCAAACTACAGAGAAGCCACATTCTACAATTAGGGAAGTAACTTACTAAAAGTTAACCAAGTTGAAAGACACGTTGATAACTAACTTGATCAAATTAAGAAAACTAACATGACCTGACTTTTTCCTTTTCTGAAGAAAAAAGAAAGGTGTAGATATTGTAATGGGAATTAAAATCCAACAGGTCCAAGCAAATGGGCAACCATGCATATTGATTCTTCAAAACATTCCATCCTTCTTTCGTTCCTTTTTTGACCCATCTCCTTAATTTGTTTCCCAAAGCAGATAAGAGCATGGAAATGAACACATGACACATTCTGCAATATGGATGCATCAGATGATCAAAGAATCGAATAATATCTTCCAGCTGACTTCACGGATATTCGAATATTTTTCATGAAATTCCAATTCAAACAAGGTAGCAGATCAGCTAAACTTGAGTCTTGTGCTATACTGCGAATTTGCAATACCATGTATTGCCAGGGCCGGCTCTGAGCTAAGGCACACGAGACGGACGACTTAAATTCTTGAATTTTGACCCAAAATTAGGGCATCAAAGAGGTATGGCCAGATATAAAATATATATTTGATACAACACTTATACAATAATTGAGCTAGTTGGCCCAGCAAAATACTTAGTTTTGTTATCCAATAAGTACATGGTTCAAATCTTAAGGCCTCTCTTTTCTCTCTCCATAAGAATATTTTTTACCCATCACAAGCTTGTCTTAGGCCCCAAGAATCTCAGGGCCGGCCCTGTGTATTGCTTCAGTTTGTTGATACATAGATGAGCAATACTACGGACACATCTAAGTTTAATCCATTTTTACATCTTCCTCACGTTGTGGGACCTATAACACTATTTAAAAAGTTCCACTATCACTTCTGAGAGAGGATGTAAACGTAGATGTGTGACTATCATTTTTGTACATAATATGTGTCTGTGTATCATGTTCTTTGACAAGGAGTAAGAAGACAAAATTGAAGTACCATGGTAATTGGAGTGCAATTTTGTTCCCCTACCTAAAAAGCAAGACTGGGATTCTGTTATGCCCTCTAAAGGGGCGATATTGTCCCAAAAATATGATCCTAATATCTTTTTCATTGCAGACCACAATGCGTAGGTTAACTCTACAAAAAAAATTAGTTGATCGGACATCGATATTAACCCATGTAATTTGGTCGTTGAGTTACCGATATTTGATCAACTTGATTTTTGATATATTCGTTCTGCGCGTCGAGGTCCACGAAGTGAATGATCACGATCATATTCGTCGAGGTCCACGAAGTGACTATCACAAACACAATTGAAATATTCATCGTCCCTCATTGTGCCTCAATCAAAAATAATAATGGGTTACTGAGGGGCCGTTTTACACTTCTACTAAGCTTTTGGCTTTTTTGGTTGATGTATGTGAAAAGAATAACTTATTTTCATAAAGCATGAAAAGCTAAAAAGCCGTAAATAATATTGCAAACATCCGGCAGAAAATGATAAGATACTCTTGGGCTACCGTTACTTGATGTCCTAAGATAACTAAATAAATACTCTTTGTACAACATCCAGCAGGCCCAAGATTGCTTTGACTTTCAGAAAGCATACAAGCTAGTAAACAAATTGTCGTTGTCTGCTTACATTCTAATGAAACAACTATGTTTCACCAGGATGGCTCTCTAGGCCGGCCTGCGGCCCGACGGCCTTCTCTCTCTCTCCTATATGGGGCGTATAGTTGAATACTAGCTACTAGTGATGTAACACCTTGTTACACTTACAAAATCAAATGTAAAACTAGTACAGATACGTTGAAATCGTCTCTCCCTTCTTTTTTGTGATAGAAATGCATTAAAAGTTTACGTCTCTGGGTAGTTAACTCTCAAAATCTACATCTAAAAAATAGTAAAACATAAACACGAGTTGTTATGGAAACATAATCAATGTAGTCCCTTCACTCCAACAGCGGAGTCATTAGTCAACGACGAATCAGCACACTTGGTTGGTTCGTTGTAGCCTGTAGATGTGCCAGATCTTTGTTTGCTCAAACGATCGAGGAACCTGCAATCACTATTACCTATCTTTTTTCTTTGGCGCGCGATGAAAAAAATATAGATTATCACGTATCCAGTTTTAAAAACCACTGTTCAAGCGGTTTAGGTGAGGCGAGCAATCAAGGATTTCCTATCTGTCTCTCCGAGTCACTTAAGGAAGTCCTGAAAAAAAAAAAAAAAAAAAACTTCACTTTGTGTGGGAGAATTGGATGCAATGTAATAAATGTTTCTGTTATGCTATTGCTAGGACCAACAAACCAAAAAGACACCAACAATAACAACAAGATATACGTGGTTCCCCAAAGAAACGGGCACATTCACGGGGGCAGTTGATTCTAATTATGTATGGTCTTACAGCCTCACAAATCACTCGCGCTGCTGTGCTCTTCTCTGATGCAAGATACAAATGCCCAGTCCTTCCGAAAAAGCTGAAATGAATACCCAGAGGCTCAATTTATAGGGACATTATCACTGTTCTTGATCATGATGCTTGTAATAACTCCATTGTGTGCTGAAGAGATTAGAGGTGGCCGAAGATCACGGCTGAAGGAGATACCCTTGTCTCCAGATTTCGGCTGCTGATGTGAAGGAGTGGAGCCAACAAGGCCCCAAAAGTTTGACAGTTTCTGATACTATTTTCTTGTGATGCGAGGGAGAAGCGGTTTCCTTGAACTTGTGAATTGATGAGGTGAGTACAACAGGAGGCTTCCGTTGAATTTTGCCACAATTTCTTTTTTTGAGATCTTCAGCATAAAAATGTTCGTAATCAATAATTTGTATTGGATTTACGCTCATTACAATTTTCAGATGTCTTTCTTTACTTTCATGAATTATGGATTATATCATTGCCATATAGTTTCGAATTCACAATGTCACCATGGTTGAAGCGCAACATAAAGATGTGCATATTGTCAGGAATCGAACACCACGTTCAACCCACAATACCCCTGGTGACCTTGGAAACCAAAGTGACAGAAATCAAACAGCAAACAATGCGTTCAAAAAATTTACATGAAAAACCTCAGTTAAAACCACGGAAGCCACCCGAGTTCATTATAATCGAAGAATCAATTTGGAGTACAAGTTCTCTATTCTCTCGGAAAAGTTCTCTCTCGTCTCCTCACGTGTTTACATTGAAATTTTCCAACCCTTATTACAATGCAACTGCAATATAAATAGGTAAGGCCCAATGCCAAAATTACCACCGCTGAAACACAAATTACCGTTTTGTGCCGTGGGGGTGGGGGTAGACCTGAAGGTTGTTCGCATCCCCAACATGTATCTCCACATTATTTGGGTACTTCTAGCAGTCAAGATGTTTTAAATTTCACGCATCTCGATTAATCCCGAGGCCATACAGTTAACGACCGGACAAACCTCTAACAACTCCAATAGTTTTAACCTCTAACAGCTCCAATAGTTTTATTAACAGAAGCCGACTTAAGTTGGCCCTTTAAATTGATGTATTGTGAGAAAATAACATTTCTTGTAAAGCGCAATAATTTAGTTTTTAAGTCAATCTGAGAATTTCTAGTAAATTTTTTGAACCCCTTAGTCACATGCGGTCATACTCTCATTCAACCAATCCACGCAACCTAATTAAACGGTCAAAACTAATCGATATACTGTTTCATTGGTAATTAGAGGAAATAAACTCCGAGTCCAAACGCTTGATCACACGGCCAACCCCTTGGGATTGACACCATTAATTTTATACCACCTGAATAAAATCTATCCGAAACTTGCTTCAACCAATTGGAGGAACCACAAAAGAAGTAGAAAGTGCCTAAAAACTAATATACAAATCCCATATGACGACATGCAGACAGTAACATACAAAGCTAGACATCCGCTCTTTGGATTTGAATCCATTTGGAGACCTCTCATAAGACTAGCTTTCATTCTCTAGAAACTTGACCCTAATGAATATACTTTCTTGACCTGGCTCCTTCGTTTACATAATCTCCAATATCTTCAAAAATCCTGTCATAGATTTGAAATCCCAGTTTTCAGATTGAAATGGAAATCATAACAGATCCCAGTTTTGAAGCAGATGATGATGTTTTCTACGCCGAGCTCAGACGGCAAATTCTGCTTTTGACATTGGAAGATGACGAAAAAAATGCTGAGTTTCCAGAAACCAAACAATCAGAACCTAGAAGAGGTTCCGAACAGGGCTCAGGCAGCCGTTCATCAGCTGGACAATTCCCCGGAAGCTATTTCGGTTGGTCGGGGATAAATGAGAATAGTAATGCAGTACCCACCTGGCTTTTGAATTTGTGGAGGTATGGGAATGGTCCGAATGGAACTGGAGTGTTTATACCTCATATTGCCAAATCCAGAAGACGGCCCAAATCAGGTACCCTTTTCTTTGTTCCACAATGATCAATGAAACATGAGCACTACTTCATTTCCGGTATCATAGTAGTCCGGATTGAGTCTGATACAGAAATGCCTCAAACTTGTCGGGAGTAGTCCCAATTGAGTCAGATACAGAAACAAATACGAGTACAGAAACGCCTCAAACATGTGTACATTTCAGGTTACACGCAAAACACGCCATGTGGTGTCTCAGTCTTACACTTGTTATCATTAACATTTTATAGTACAAGCGTTAAGAGACACAAGTGCGTCCATCAGAAACAACGCTTGTTGTATATTTGCACGATCGCACTGGAGTTACAAACTAACTTGCAGTACTTTAGTGAGGTTTGGATGCTCACTGCACTTCTCTACTTGCTATAATTTGTGTCAAATGGAATTTATATAATACCTGGAAAGTTTATGATGTCGAACCAATATTACTTTTTCATTCCTGTTTGAATCAGTACTAAACAGAAATGGTTAATGCAATATTCTTTTTGTACAATCAGGTGTAAACAGAAATGGTTAATGCGATATTATAAATTTCTTGAAATTTGACGTGCCTCACATCCCATATCGCATATTGTGTCTATTTTTGGTGTTTTGTCCTTCTTAGACATCAATTTTTGTGTCATATCTTCGTAAACTCCATTGTCTTATTGCTGCTCAATCCTGCTTTTGCAGAAAGAAGGAACAGCACAAGAGGAACAATATACAAGTCAATGGCAAACACAAACGAATGACAGCGCACCGCCATCACAATGTCACAAGAAGTAGAATAGTACCCTACATAGGGTTCATTTCAATAAGTAGTGAAGGCAACTAGTCTACAAAACTGCTGTATACATAATGTTTTCACAATAATACCACCACCAATGTGCATTTGATACTCAGTCTTCCCTAGAACATGAACAACTAAATAAATTTTACAGATTCAGGATGGGCTTTTGCCTTTTGGTATTATCACATAGAGAGTCAATTGAAGCATAGAAGTATCAAAACATAGTCTAATATTCATTAGTAGGCTAGTATTGCCCGTTTCAGTTAACAAACATGCCTTACTTCCAACATGACTTAAGTTAATACATTAGAAATAGCTCGAAAAGCTACCGAACGCTAAGAAAAGGATGATTTCTGATAGCCATAATTTCCAACATATACCAACTAGAACACTACAACAGTTAGGGGGAAAACAGGTCTTATCTTGCACAGTCCCCAAGCTGATTTGATATCTTCGAAGTGCGTTCGCTTTCAATATAGCTATGGCAGACGAGAAGTAAACGATTAATTCTATTGAAACCGACAATTGTATCCAAATGCAGTCAGGAAAAAGAGAGAGATCTCAGTTCTTGGGGCGTGCCAGCCACAACGAACTAAGGGCCCGTAAGCGTGACATGTAATCACAGATGACTAATAGTGCTCGAGCTGCTTGACGGGTGGTCAAAATCCGATGCATTTGTTGCAGAGTTTGTTGCCTCAAAAGGTCAGCCTAAAAAAGAGGAAAACACAAAGTCTGTACACTTCAGGAGGAGCAAACATATATGCTGACAGCTGTTTTAGTTCCAATTAATTGCAGCTTGTTTAGCTTCAATTTTGAATTCACATGCTCAAGCAAGTTTAATTCAATTGGTTACGCTGCTAGCCTCCCCTTTTTCCAAGTTTTCAACTTATTTGCTTACTCGGCATATTACAAGCTCTAAGGGGCTTAAAGTAAATATTTGTGTAAACAATGACAGTAAAAAGTGTAAATTGGGACGGAGCGAGGGAGTTATAAAATTGTGTTTCCATAAGTTAAAAAAAAAATCATCAATTATGAGTAAAAGTATTAATGGCACATCTAAATTTCAAAGACAAAAAATCCCTTTCACCAACAGTAAATATTTTAGTCCCTCTGGATATGAATAACAAATTGAGTAAAACTCAATTTGGTAAAGGTCTGAGTTAAGGGGGGAGTTAGTTATAAGTGATTTTTTTTACCTTTAAGCATGCTTATTTTAATCTCAAATGTACTATTTCAAGTCGAAACCAGCAGGAATCTAAGCATCAAGCTGTATGTACACAGTAATTAGGGAGTGAAGTAAAACTTTTTTACCTGATGAAGGAAGTTCTCAAGCGTGGCGAGCTTGCCCATTGCAATTGCCATTTGTCCCATATAGTCAGCTACATTTCCAGATCCGGTGGGGCCCAAACAGTTGGATGATAATGTCTCAACAAGGGACTGTTGTAGAGCTTCCATCCCTTGAGACAAGGCATCCTCCGCTTGTTGGGAAGATTGCTGCAGATTACATATGCCCATCAGCTGGTGATCCGTTAGAGGCTCAAGCTGGTTCCCAAGAATCTGAAACTCAAAAAATGGAAACCTAATAAATAACTAAACAAGAAACAAAACAGTTCAGAACAGAAGGAATGGATTAGGTGCGTGAATGACCTTGAGAAGTTCAGATGAACGAAATCCACCAAGCCACATGAAGCACCTCTCTGCTGGAGTTTTCCACATACCAGAAAGCATGTGGAAAACATCAGATTTCGCACCAACGCCCTTTAGCCTGAATATTTCGTCATAATGGGACATTACTGCTTCAACAAGAAGGCGCAGATCATTGTCAGCCATGTGAGAAATTACAGCTGATCTCAGATCATTGACCAGGCATTGATGTTCATCAAGCCAGCGGGCATAATCGATGTCAAATGCTAAGGCCCCTGCACATTTTCAATATAAGAAAATTCTGAAGTTTTTTTTAACCATTTTCAGTGACATAACACCTGCTTTAACAGTCGTTTAGGCTGAAGACTTGCACATAGGACTCAAGTAGGCTCGACTCTCACCACAATCAATATTTTATTTTAAAAAAAAGCCTGTTCTATTTGCTCATTCCCACGTGAATCATATACTGAAAAATCTCCCGAAACTGATAGCAATCAGTAACTCGACCAAGAGAAAGGCACATTTTGAGTACCTTCAAGTAGGTTACGGAGGGTTCAAATGGTTAAACCAGACCTAGCCCAAAAATAGCACGATGAAAATAACCAACTTCCTTAAAAGGAGTCATCTCAAACACGGCATCTCCTAAAAACAGTTCGCATTAATTTGCAAGTACATATAAATATTGCATGATATAAGAGGGAGGGAGAGGATGATATATCATATTCTATGCACAAATCAGATGAATGATACAAATCTTGTATCCCTTTTTGGAAGATGGGCTTCAACATAAAATATAAATCAAAGGGTCATTGCATCTACAAGGGTAACAACTACCAAGCAATGCGAAGTTCCAACAGCTCCACCAAAATGTCTAACCTGTCCTATTGGTTTAAACAAAAGGGGTTCCTGACCATTTAATCTGGCAGCTGCTTAATAACAAAGCCAAACAAGTATTTGCGAATCATTGTGTATAAATAATTTTGAGAACCATTTCACATCTAGGTCAAAGGTTTATATCATTGTTCCTAAGCTGTAAATGACAACACTCAGTGTCAAGTTAACACCGAAGCCTAAAGTTTGCCATCATGTAGAGAGTACGCATGTAAATGAGCTTACCATTACTGCCTAATGAGAGACTTTGATCTCCAGATGCTCCAGTTGCAATGAAAAGACCCTGCAATAAAATGACAAGATTTGGAGATCATTCAGAAAAAAAAACTTGCTGTTTGGTTCTTACCCACAATAAAATGGCATTATGCAACAATAAAAGCAGGACGAAGCTATGTGACCCAAAAAGATATGCTACATGCCAATTATACAAAAAGACAATGAACCCAAGATAAGTGCATTGTAAAGCTGCACTTTGGAGATAGAAAAATATACTTTCTAGCATGTGAAATACGGGTATACACAGCTTTGTATTTATGTCCGACTGCAGAAAGGATAAACAATCCACAGTAATTTCTAAAAATTGCAGGTCACACACAGGGAGAGAGCGGACCTGTTGCCGTGCTCGTTGAAGCTCCTGCTCCAGCTGAGTGAGCTTTAGCCGACTATGCTCCAGCTGTTGAACATAGGCCTATCCAGAAACCACAACAAAATGGATGACTTCATGTGCTTCATATCTTGTCATCATATTACAACAACAAAGAAGCAAAATAGATCAAGCAAAAATATGTCTGTATTGGCTTCGATCAATTGCAGAGTGGAAGAGTATTAGATCAAGCAAAAATATAAGCAAGAAGGAAAGAATGTAGAACAAAATTAAATGGAGGGGCATTGAAGCGAACAAATTTGGTTATCATTAATCTAGACACTATATGTCTGTATTGGCTTTGATAAGGAGGTAGCTTTTCCTCGAATGAATATCTAACTGTAGTCCTAATCCAACAAATGTATGACATGATGTTCCCACTAGTCTTTTCACAGTAGTAGATATAGTTTTGAGATTGCAAGTTTATCAACCCAACACAAAATAGCACTGTTTGAGCTAAATACAATGAACAAAGCATTAAAATCATGAAAGAACAATTTACGGCACTCAAGTTCCAGAAAACAACGCAATCATTTCATAAGGATTACAGAACCAAACAGAGAATGAAGTCCATTACTTTCTTCCTTAATCGACTTTTCCGAGCAGCTTCACGATTCTGAGCCAGTCTACGAAGTGTCTGCTGCAATGTGAACCAAAAAGCACAAGTTTAATATTCAAACACAAAAAGAACTAAAACACATAGTCAACTTCCACTACAAAAACCTTCTGGTCTCCTGTTCTTCCCTTGGCCTGATCTATTGAATCCACAACAAGTGCTCCATCCTGAACTACAAGAGACTGTTAACACAACAAAAAACTGCCATCAGAAAGCTATATGGGCGAAAACTTTGAGGGCTGTCAAAATGAGTAAAATGTCTACTTTAAGAGTGCAGAAGCTCGTTCATGAACTGTTAACGGCCACCGTTAGGACAGTTAACACTATTAATTTCCATAAAGAGATAAATCTGCGCAGTTCAAAAAAAAAAAAGATAAATCTGCTAATTTTCCACTTCACATGGTCAAAGGCTCCAGTAACCCTTGAACGAGCACAGCATTGGTTTAGATTTACATTATTACGAAACATACTCTTTTTTGTTTTTTTTTTATCAGCAAAAGAAAACCTTATCATAGAGATAAAAATGAAATCATTACAATAGAAAAAGAAATGCATTGAGAGAGCTTCGAAGAGACCAAAACTCTTTTAATGCTGCAACTAACTTACCCCTCAGCCTCACAGTTTTTAATATAAAAACATCACAAAAAGCATTACTATAAATAAAAAGTGGGTGGTAAGGTATCAACTGCAAAAAAGAAAAGAACAAAAGTTTGGACCCAAAAGAAAAGAAATACATCAAGTACCGTCCCCCACTTTGGAAATTTAAGTCCATCATTAATATGGCACCTATTCCCCACCCAACACCACCACTGGTTCTTACAAAAAAGCACCTATACACATAATGAACAAAAAAATTCCATTTACAACATTAGTAGCTTATATCTTTCACTTTCACTTGTATAGAAACTATGGGGGATCGCGTTGAATCAATACTTTCACCTTTTTCCCACAATCTTTTGAAGACCTAAATCGCTGGGTACTAGAGTTCCACAGTATCTCAAGGCTTGAAGTATGAAAGGAAAGTGATTTCTGTACTATTGAGATTTGAGAGAACAAATATGGTGGAGGTCTTCTAGCAGAATATGTACACCCAGAACTACCCTTCGGAGTCTTCTTACCCATGACAGATTATAGTATCGCGGTACTTAAGGTGCCGTAATCCCATCACAAACACGCCACTAGCCGAAAACAAGGTAAATTGGGGCAAAAACAAGGTAATGTATCAATATGCCAATCTAGTACTAGGTGATTAATGTCACTGAAATACAAGTTTACGATGGATAGGATTTGGGGTTTTACTATACTGGAAAGAACAAAAACATTAATGAGAGAGAGAGAGAGAGAGAGAGAAAGACCTGATTTTTATCATCAGTGTCAACATCTGTGGAAGAGTCGGTCTGTTGGCTATTTTCCGCCATGGCAGAATCTCCCCAATTTTCAAAATTTCCATTTCCCAAAGACCCACCACCCATCACCACCGTACTCCCCTTTTGCAACATGAATTGCCCTGTTTCCACCTCTGTTCCTGCTGAACCCAGCTCCTAAATACAAATACCACAATATTTGTAGAAATGAGAGAGAGAAGGGTCTTGGTGGGTAGGGATGAAAGATGAAAGAAATGTACCGAAGGGAGGCCTCCAAAATGCAAGTTGTTGTAAATGGAGCCTACAGAAGAAAAACCCATAAAAAAAGAAATGAGGTTGAGTAACCATGTGGTTGTTAGAGACAGAAGAATGGAAATGAGAGAGAGAGAGAAATATAGATTACTTCGGCTTAAATCAACAGCATTGTTGGCGTGATGAAACCCAGCAGCGGCTGATTGTTCAAGCTCCCCAAGATCCGCAAAACGCGCCTGGTTTCGACTGCTTTCGTCTACTCTGTTTCACATACACACCCAAAAAAAAAAACAGAACACGTACTCATAAACTCATACAGTATGTTTTTTTTCAAAATCAAGTGGATTGATTTTAGCAAATGAGGAAAACGATTCTCTAAAATCAATCCATTTTCATTTGCTAAAATGGATTGATTTTATGTAATTTTCAGTTTAGCAAATGGAAAACTAGGCCTTAAATAACATAGGAAGATTGAGACAAAAGAAAGAGTAGCAAGAACCAACCTCAGGTAGAAGGGGGAGTGGCAATACATATCGGAGTTAGCTGCTATTGCTTTGAAGCTCTGCATCTCTCTCTCTCTTCTCTCTCTCTCTAAATTAGTAGAATATACGTGCAGGTATATAAAGCAGCAGAAAGATGCTGGAACTGCATTTCAGAAGATGACATGAAAGGGGGAAGAAGAAAGAGCTGTGGAGAGAGAGAGAGAGAGAGAGAGAGAGAGAGAACAAAATCTCGAAATCTTTTTCCGAACAGAAGAGAGATACTACTGCTGCCTACTGCTGCCTGCTACAACGATTACTATAAAAGTACGGCGGGCCTTTTTAAAATTGAGAAAACGTCAGAAGCCTTTTTTCATTATTGCATTTTCTGAGAGCCTGACCTGAGCTTTTCAAGGCTGGAGGGAGAGAGCATTTTAGTTTCCCAATAACCCTACAATACTACACACACAAAACAAAGACCTCCTCTGTCTTTGTAAATGCTCTCCCCAGTCTCATACGCAGCGCGTTCACTTTAATTCCATATTGACTGTACTGCTGCAGAGCAATGAAAGTGTCGTTCTCTCACTTCCGAACACTGCAGTGGTCATGAAGTCGTTATACACTCGCACACACAATCGTCTCTCTCTCGATAGATATGTAGAATAGATTCTTAGGAGAAAATTTCATCATCTGCCTGTAATTCAATAATATTATAACTTTTACCAAAAAAATTGCTAGTACTACAAAAACTATATTCAAACGTACACACCCAAATACACTGAGTAATTTTTCAATGTCAGGTGGGTATCATACTATCATGTGTTATTTGTGCGTGTATCTGGCTGTTCATTTTGATTTGGGACGATTTAGATTATGAAGAGTGAAACATGAGAGAGAAAGGGGAGAGAGGGGGTTTCGATCTGGGCCGTCCAATATATTTTTAGACAATCCAAATACAGCGTTTGGACACCACGTAGGCTCGGCCACGAGATATGCACCTAGCATACATAAAATTTTCCAAATACACACTCACAAAATCCAAGGCCCATCTAGTGTGTGTGGGTCCCTTAGTTTTGTGAATGTGAGTTGGGGTATCTAAGTTTGGATGTGGTTTAAGACAAACCCGCTTGTAATTTTAACCCAAAAAAAAAAAAAGTCTAGAGCTATACATAAATGTGTACACATTACACTACTAGTTTGTGTGGTCTTAAGGGATGTTTGGGAGCCTATTTTCAGCTTTTTATTTTTTATTTTTTGGCTTTTGGATTATGGTCAGAATATGTTTTGAATTTGGAATGAGTGTTTGGGATAAATGTGCAAAATATATTTTGCAAGTGTAGAATGTGAAAAGGAGCTTCATACCTGTTTTTGGCTTTTGGCTTGGAAAGCTCAAATTGGAAAACACGTTTTGCAAGAAGCTGTTTTGGGTGAGGCGGCCAAACACTCAAAATCAAAAAAAAAAAAAAAAAAAAGGTGAAAATGGGATAAGTTGTCTCCCAAATATGCTCTTAGGGCTCGTTTGGATGAAGGTTTAGGAAGAGGGATGAGGCAATCAGGGAGGATAACGAGTTGATGTGATGTTTAGCCCATGGTTTGGGAAAAAAAAACACACACGCATTAAATAAAAGCGGGGGGGGGCTTATATTTAGTTATTTAGTCGGGGGTGATAACCCACCCCATTTTACCTCCATACCTGCATTTCCATCGGATAAAAAAGTAAAGTACTTCCGAGCGTAATTTTTAATTTTTGTTTGCACCAAATTAAACTACTACTAGAGATATTTAATTCGATATAAAAAAAATTATACTTTAGAATTTTACATTGTTCGTTTGTTGACTTGTTGAGTTAATTTTAATATTTAATATTCTTAATTTATACTATAAAAGAATATTGAAATGAATTACTTAATATAATTTATAACAAAACAATTAACTTTGATATTTATATAATTAAATAAATACATAATCTAATATATGCACTACCAAGGGCAATAAAGTCTTTTGACATGATTTTACATCATCTACCCTCCTTATCCGTTCTTTTTTATCCCTCATCCAAACTATGAACTATTTTTTCCTCATTCTTAACTGTCACATCGATGTGGGTCCACCCTTCTTATTTAATCATCTGACTATTATATCTCCCTTACTATTTAATCTCTCCAAAATCAATATGCCATCCAAACGGGCCGTTAGTGGCAAAGGCACAAGATTTAGGTTTCGAGTGGCGCTATTTAGTGGGAGTCTATTAGTATTTTTTGTATATATTTAAATATACAAATACGGAGAAAAAGGTTAATTGCAAAGTCAAGCTTTGCCTTGGGCATTGTTTTTGTTAAAGACTTTATTCAATTTTCTTGCGGTTTTCAAATGAAAGTTTTTGAGATATTTGTTTCGTGATCCAACCATTCATCTTTCAACAAGCTATGTTTTGTATCGTTTGTGTGAAAAGTTTACTGATAGGTCCCTATTCTACTAATGCAAAATACTATGTACTTTTTAAAACCGGGTGTACGTGTGGCACGTGCAAACTTGCCCCACCAACTAGCTCTGTCCATCTGTGATTTTCACACATGTATGTATGCATTTGTGTATTTGGGTCTAGTTGTACACTTGTTGGTAATTTTAATGGGATTTTAGTGTTTTGAGTATGATTTTTAATATATCAATTGGCCCTGACGCATATTTTTCAAAAGGAAAGAAAGCACATCTCAGAGACGAAGGCTCCATTCACTTGTCAAAAATTAGTGCGAGAAAATTATTTCTGATAAAATTATAGTAAAGTGAAGTAAAAGAAAATGAAAAATATTTTCCTTTTATGCGATCATTCGATAAAGTAAAAAAAAATTTGGATATAATATTTTATTTAAAGTGTGAATGAAAATTGATTTGATTTGAAGTTGCGTCTTTTCATTGACACCTGGTTGTTGTAGACGGCGGCGTTCTTTCAGGAACAGATGTGTCTCTTATTCCTGTGACTATTCGTAGAATCACCAGTTAGTCTATATATATAACATGTTTCATTCATTTTTAGTGGTTGATTTTTCTACACTTTCATTGAGTCGAAGTCTTTTCATTGGAAAGAGTACAAACACAAGTTTGGTTCAACAGACTCATCGATTGTAGTGCTGCTTCTGCGGGGAGTTCGATCAAGTAGTACTAGGAAAGTAACATATTTATCAATACCCCCCCCCCCCCCCGTACTCTTTTGACATAGAATAGAACAACTCTGCTAGAGGTACCGACGGGTTGGCTACCAATGGGGTATGACGGCATGCAGGGCACTCTTAGGGTCCCCACAAATGATCCGAACCGTTGAAAAATTTTAAAATATATTTTTGAGTGGCCTCGCAAGAAATCAGCTGAAAGGGATACCTACAAGTAATCAAGGCCACTCAAAAAAATATTTTAAAATTTTTGAAGGGTTTGGACAATTTTTACGGGAGCCCCACACACCATCTGTACCCCATCTGTATCCAACCCATCAGTTCCCTTGGGATTTTCGGAAATAGAAGTTATCCAAAATTGATGAAAAAGTAGTAGTAACATTTATTTGAACATCTCAAACACTAATAGCCATTTTGACTACTCCAAGTACATAAAAAAAAGTACAACTTTAATAGTCACCTTTTTAGATGTGTATTCCAACATAACTAATCTTCTTATCTAGTCAAAGTACTCCAAGAGTACTAAAAATTAACTAATGGTGGCGTCTTTTTATTGATTCATTAAGATATTCTATTTTTTTATTTTCTTTAATTGAAGGCTGCTGCATGTGGCCAGCCATTAGAGTAGAAGGCAAAATGCATAGCCCTTCATAAATCCTGTTAAATATGAAAAAATGTTTGGCTAGGCATTTTGCCCAAGAAAACTCATATAGATATAGATATAGATAGGTCCTTGGAGAGGCTCTAATAGAGGAGGAAAATGTTAACCATCTCCCAGTGACTTTTGAAATATATGTAAAAAGTGTTACGTAAAAATTTTACCCCTCCATCTCTAGCAGGTAAACAAAGTTACGAACCATTCACTTTACATCTGGGCCTGTCCACTGATCGGTCATGGCGGATTGTCGTTTTTGTGCATCCGCAATCCGTCCGTGAGTGATATATAAATGGGTCGGTTCGGTTGCGGATTTGACGGATTCGACGGATCAAAGAAGGATTTGGGCAGATCGAACCCGAACCCGAACCGAACCGCACCGCACTGCATCCGCCAAAATAAAAATATTATGATCCGCATCCATCCGTAAATACCTCGGGTGAGCCCACGGACGATTCAATTTGGGCGGATTAAACGGATAGGACGATCCGTTGGGCAACCCTAATGTATACCATAAGTGTAGTGGATCATAGAAAGAGAAAAAAGAACTATTCGGGCTGGGGCCTATACATGATAACGTAGAAGTATTAATGGGATTATAATTACGAGTATCAAGGTGAGATCTCTGTAATATTGCAGGACCAATAATGTTATTTACCCAAGATTCTTCCTCTCTCCCAGACCGAGGTGGTTTCGATTTCAGCCCTGAGCTCATATAAACTTAAAATGTTTCTTTTTGTGTCGTTTACTGGTTACTGGAGTAGTAAGTACTATTTTTGCCCTTTTCTTCAGATAAGTTTACTGAGAACAGAATCGGAAGGAGCGAAAGATGGATGGGATGTTGATGAGATGTGTTTGAAGATGATACTAAACCAACCAAGACTCGTTTCACTAATTCAAAAAGTCAAAAGTTAGTTTTTTATATCTTTCGGGATAAGTTATCCCTTCAAAATATATTACATAAAAAATTATAAAAAGTCAACACATATTTCGAGTTCTCATATGAAAAGCTAAAAAGCCAAAAAAAATTAAGTTAGCGGAACACCCCCTAAAATGAAGGTTACCTATTCTTAATTTTTTTACCAGCAAAAACTATAGAACCACGCGCATTTGTCTATCGATATATACGGGATCCAAACTTGATTTTGCGGTCACCATTATATGTCCAAAGCAGTGATCCAAACCGTTCGTTATGTAGTAATTTTTGCTAAGAATAACGTACGTGTAACAAAATTATCTCAATTGGTTATCAGTAAATAGATGAACAAATTGTATAAAATTACACATTTTGTTTGTGTATTTGTCAATAACCTATCAAGCTAATTTTTTGTACAAATTTTGCTATCAGAGATGTACACAATGAACAGTTCGTATCACCTTTGCAAGCTCATAGTGGAACCCAAAAAATTGAGTTCGGAGGGATTTGGTGGATGAGGAGTCCTGGAGGGAGCTAATCCCCATTTCAGCTACACGCACACAAGTGTGTGAGCGTGTAAATGGGTGTGTAAAATGGGTGTCGTTACAACATTGTTGTTTTTACCGGTAATACTTTTCTCTCTTCATCTTGTATGCTACTCCTATTTTTCATGGGTTTTAACCCCCCAAAATAAACTACTTACCGAAATAAATTTGTAAATCTTTTTAAGGACTTGACTTTGGGTACTAAAAATTTGGCGCACAGAAAATGAAAACTTCAAGTTTGAATCAACAAATTACACATATTTAATTGTGCTGAGGTTTCACATGGGCATTCAGAAATTATTTTAAATAATGAAAGATTTGAATTATTTGTGTTGAACCCAAAAGTACACCTCATAAGCTGTTGTACTTTTTGGTACCTCAAAGTTATGTACCCTTAAAATTTTCGTTTTTTTTCCACCATTGGAAATATGATCCTACTTTCGTACTCAAAAGTAGATAAAATAAGATGGGGGAGTATGTTTTATTTTATTTTTTCATTTTGGCAAACAATAGAATATTACTAGTTTGCAAGTATTTGTTAAATTACTACTAGAGTCAATCTCATATCCATAAGAGCATAACCATAAACCGCATATTCCAAAGGATTGCTAGACAATCATCCGCCCAAACCCCAAGATTTAGTACCAATAGCATGCGGAGTAGTAAAAATTTTACTAGTCATTAAGGTTTAAAAAATGTACTGAAATATGCAAAAAACATATACAAGTACATTTAAGATATATTAAAAATGTAAAAAAATACACTAAAATTTGTGTTGTTTATATATACGTATATATTATCATCAATCCGATGAACCGACAATAGAAGTATCATTGTTTGTTTTATTCTTGTTTGAGTGTGAGAGAGCGAGAATTCAACAAGGGAAAATCTACGAGTACACCATTTTGGTGTATACCAAATGTACATTATTTCTGTGGGACTCATTTTGGGTCCCATGGAAATGATCGGAGCCGCTCAATATTCTTAAAATGTCTTTTTAAGGGCCTCTGTAAAAAATTAGTTCATTTTAACACCGGTAATGACTCGATCGATTATGCGCCCAATTTACTGACAGGAAATTGGGCAAATAATCGATCGAAATCTTACCGATATTAGAATAAGCTACTTTTTCATAGAGGTCCTTAAAAAAATATTGAGCAGCTCCGATCATTTATATGGGATCTATTTTGGGTCTCATAGAAGCGGTGTACATTTGGTGTACACCAAAATGGTGTACCCCTACCATGACTCATTAAACAAAGGGGCTTTGCTTGAAAGGAACGTCCTGGTATTTAATTGGTACGGCCCAAGGCAGAGCCCAGCAGCTAGTACCAGGGCAGAGCCCATTTATATTATGACGCATTTTACACGCTAATCGTACAGTTGCTGATGCGTGTCGCATCCTCACCGGTGAGTCTTAATTTCCAGCTTTGCCCGGAGTGATTAGAATCTCATAGCTCCTACAACGCTGTTATCTGTACGCTTTGCTCGGAGGAATTTTAGATCAATCAGTTACGCAAATTCGATGGAGCTAATTTCTCGCTGATGATGCAATTTTGGGCGCGGCCCGTCCGATGACCTGCAAAACAAAAGAGGCTAAAGGACACCGGTGTGGTGCCAACCAAAGACCCTCCGATGCCTAAGTCAGTAGATGTCGTGAGGAATAAAGGGTGTGAACTTTCCATAAATAATAGCGAGAGTCTCGTACCTGTCCCCTATGACAGGGGGTTGTTTATATAGGCTTAGAGTGTGGAGAATCCTATCCGTAATAGGATTAAGTCGTGTTGGTCTCTAATTGGTTGGCATTACCAGTGCCCTCTTGCCTTAGGACTCCTAATCCCGTTAGGATTAGGCTCTCCTGTTAGCATTTGGACTGTTGATGGCTATCCCGTGGGATATTCGTGCTTATCTTTCCTGTAGTAGGTGATGTAGTCAGTTTAGAGTCCTCGTATGACCTGGACTCTTCATGAAAGTCAAGCCTGAGGTGATTAATCCCAGTCGAGCTGAGCCCCTGAGCTGGATTATCTGACCTCTATTTGCTGAGCTGACCACAGTCGTTCAGGTCTTTCGGTGTCGGGTCTCTTTAGGGGCCCACCGACCTGCTCTGGACACTCCACTTATTGTGCCCAACCTTTCGCTTGGAGGTCGGGATGGCTGGCCTTAACCGACCTGACCTAGGTGGTCATTTCATCCTTATCACTCGCGAAATCCTTAAAAAATCATTCTAAGATGAATGAACTATTCTGATCATTTGTACGGAACCCACAAATAAATCCCCAAAATGGGTCAATACATAGTCGGTACACTCCGATCGATTCTTCTCAATTTGTGGTAGCCCATTAGTGTTCAAGAATCTATTTTCCCCGTACATTTATTTGTACAACCCCACTATACATACCAACCATAGATGTACCGATCAGGTATATGTATTGATGGGGTACAGACGGCTTTGCGGGGCCCATTTAGAGATTCTGCACAAATGATCAGAACCGTTAAAAAATTTAAAAATATTTTTTCGACAAGCCCCGCGAGACATCAGCTCAAAAGGATACATGCATGGCGACCTTGGACATAGTCCGACAAGGCGATCACCTAGTGATGATGCAATTTCCGGCACAACCCGACGAAGCACCTGCAAAACAGAGTTAAGCTATGGGCACCGGTGGTGTCTGCCAACCGGCCTCCGATGCCTAAGTAAGTAAATCTCGTGTGATAGGTTTAAGTATTGTTCAAGTACGGAAGACTAGAACAACGTACCTTAGCTTAATTACTTGGAGTCGTTTATATAGGCTAACGGAGTGATTGAGTCCTTGTAGGACTTGAACTCTCTCCAATGCTTATCTTATTAACGCCCTTAGCTTATTGGAAGCCCTCATTCCTGAACGGAATAGGACTCCCAATGTCTCTAGGAGTCTTACAGATAAGTCACCGAACTTTGCGGATTTTACCTTGATCTTGTAGAGGGAAGAGTTTGAATCTCAAACGGACTTCTAGACCCCTTGGGGTCGTCTCCCCTGTTAGGACGAGCCGTCCTCGTCCTCCTAACAGTCCAAATCTGGCAGTCTGAGCTGCCCTTCAACAGCCGAGCTATGCTTGCTAGTTTCGGTGGTGTACCTTTACTCCCCAGTCCTTGGGATGCTTACCGAGCTTCCCACTATTTTCCCTTTCTGACCGAGCTCTCCATACTGGGCTGGGCTCATCGAGGGCAAGCTGACCTTGTGGTCGATTTATCCTTATCACCTAGGTCCTCTAGTTTTCGGCCCAATAAAAGAGCTATCAAATATAAGATCATAATAAATACTATTATTTATGTCGAGAGTTTGACAAATACGGTAGTCCTTGGTTGGATTTGCGTGTTGTATCTTATGAACGCAGGTTCGATTCCTGCATACTTCAGTGCAGGTTCAAATCCTACTTACTTCAGTTTTCATGCGTAATTTTTTCTAACTTCTACCGAAAAAAAAAAAGGATTCAAGTTAAGTCCAAGGACTCGACTGGCGACTTTTAGACAACACCCATGTTCAAATAACAGACCACTGAACGTCTGAACCACAACACTTTATTATGCATCAAAGGGAACAACTGGTATATATACAAAGAAATTAGAGATCCTATTATTAATTTTTGCTTAGGGCCCCCAAAAATCTCAGGATCAAGCTTGGATACGTGCAACTAATTAATCCAATGTACTTAGATTAATCTGAGCTCATTAGTTATTTTCCCATTTTACTGGTTGTTAATATAGTCGTATGATTCTTGTTACAGTAGATACCTCTTTTATAGAGTTCATTCATTAACATCTGAGCTCATTAGTTTAATCCTCATCGGTTTAAATCATCCAGTCTTTAAACTCAGGAGGAACAAATGGTAAAAGACACAAAACCGTCCATTCTAGTTATATACTCCCTCCGTCCCAAAATGATAGTTCATTTTGGGATTGCGTGCCATTTTCAACGGCTTATATCTTTTAATGTGAATCTTAAAAAATATGCATTATGGATCTTGTTTGATAGATCTCATTGAGAACTTTTATACGGTGTAAAACAAAATCAAGAATTATTTCGATAAATATATATTTTTTAGTTTGAAAATTGCACGTAGTTTCGTAGTGGACTATCAATTTGGGACGGAAGGAATAGTATTTATTTCGTTAACTTTTACGCCCTTCGACCCTTTTTGTTTCTTACTAATGAATCGGTTTTCGGCGCTGATCGATTAACGATTAGCAAAACCGTCAAGACTAGGGACACCTGTGTAGTGTTAGTCAACCAGCCTCCGATGCCTAAGTTAGTCGATTTGTGATGGATAAAAATATTACTCAAGTAATTAATGATACTAGAACAACGTACCTAATTTATGGTTAAGTTGTTATTATATAGGCATTCACGGTGGTTGAGTCCTATTAGGACTGGGAATCGTGACTCTCTAGCTAACTGGACCAATCCTCCCCATTCCTTCCAGCATCAGGTCTCTTAATCCTTACTGGATTTGGACTCCTAATGTCTTTGGGAGTGTTTGGGATAAGCTCCTAAGCCTCTAGGACTTATCATGATCCTATTAATAAAAAATTTGAGTCCTCTTAGGGCAACGCGCCACACAACTCTTAGCAATCTGCTATAAGACCAAGCTGGTCTCACTGAGATGAGCTCTCATGGTTGGGCTGACCTCATCTGTCCATATCTTTTGATCTTTGAGTCCCCTTGACCGGCCCTGGATATTGACTACGCCACTATTGACATTCTATTGAACATGCCCGACCTCACTTGAGAGGTCAGGCTGCCTTCGCTTAACCGACCTGACCTTAGGAGGTCGGTTCATCCTTATCACTTACATTTATATTTTGGATGTCCTAAAATATTTGAATTCTTTAAAAGATCAACCAATAAGTGTGTGCTTTTATAAACTACCCATCATAAATGACTTAAAAATAATTTTAAGATAAAAAAAAAATATTTGAGTGTTAATATTAGAAATCTATGAGACATGCATTAAGCCGTTACATGTCTCTTTAAAAAGTTGAGTTTCTCGTGCATAGCAAACAAAATGGGGACGGAAAGAGTAATAAATTTTTTATTAATTATTTTTGTTGACTGCCATGGCTAGCAAAAATTATAAATAACGAAAATAATTTTGCCATTGTCATTTTCCAGTACAAAATATTTCCCAGAGTCGCGATTCAAACGTAGCCACCACCACGGCCAACCACCTGACACTCAACCACCAAGGCCTTACTGTTTCCTCTGTGCTATATAAAAACCACAGCATTGCGATGAACAAGAGATCCCAAAACGGCAACTCAAAAAACTTGGATGAATAAAACACATAGCAAGGTTACATTTTCTAAATTACACAGGCCCACGGAGTGCAAATATAGAGCAAATTAAGGAGGAAAGCTCAAGCCTCTAGGTTTGGCCCAGTTAGGTTAGAATGGTTCTTGGGTTGGGTCGAAGTACCAAAGCCCAGACAAAAAAGAGTGATTTACCTTAGTGGTAATTAAAAAAAGTGACTTACCTTAGTAATAATTAGATATCTCTTTTCTAGATCTAGAGGTAAAAATCTCTTTAATCAAGTACTTTTCAACATCTGTTTCGAAAAATGCTTCGTTTTATTAGATTTCTATCACCTAATTAATTGGATAATAATGTTTGATTTCATGATTGAAATTTTTTAGTCAATAAAGGATCAATATGATGTCCAAAATAAAAATAAAAATTGAGGATCAATGTCAACCACATAATGTCACATATGAGATGAACAAATAAAATAGAAATGAAAATCGGTTACGGGAGTGTTTGATCCGAGTCAATTATCATTTAGATTTTGAACAAAATATATTATGAAGATATTATCCAAATACTTTTTCATATTCTGTTTATAATCCAAGAATTTTTTCAGTGAGAATATAATCATAGTCGAAGAATTTTGATTTTTAGAAACAAGAAAGGGGGCTGTGAGCTATTGGATCTCTTTTTTGGTGCGTTGTCAACACGCATCAAAACCCTCACAAGATTCTCATAGAGGATCCAGATCCGTGTTACATGCATCCTCATCACCACAAATGGACACGAGTTTACACTTATTTGTAAGTCGAGGAGTAATAATAAGAACACCATTTTAAAGCAAAGATCTAAATACAATTACCTCCAATATGGTTCGATGTATATGAGTCTACATATATCCGTAACACTCCAGACAAATTTTTGTCCGATAAGTGTGTTTGTAAACTTTTTCGTATGTTACTGTGTTGTTAAGGGCTCGTTTGGATGCAGTTTGTGGAAGCCGGATGAACCCATCAGGGGGGATAAGGAGGTGATGATGGATAGCCCAAGCTTTGACAACCAAAAACCCACCCCGACTAAATAGCCACCGGCTAAATAGGGGGGGTTCTATTTAGTCATGGGGGATGAGGGAGGTCAAATTACTTGGGTACCCCAGATCATTCAACAAATAGAGAACAAAATTTTTAGATCTAGAAATTTTGCAAAAATACAAACATTCAGGGGAAAACGTATATGGGTAAGGAATTTGCAGGACCATCGCTGTCGTTTTCGATTTCGTCGAACCATCGCCGTCATTTTCGTCGAAAAGTCGTCTGGTTTTTCGTCGGAAAGCCGTCTGGTTTCTGGGTCGGTTAAGGAAGAAGAAGAAGAAGAAGAAGAAAAAGAGATACAGATGTCTCGTCCGGGGTGGGTTTTGAAGTGTAAAAATTACGTGTCACCCCCTTCTATTTAAATTCGCAATTCCCTCAAGCCCTA
The DNA here is from genome assembly GCA_036023075.1 of Gaultheria prostrata. Lineage (NCBI taxonomy): Eukaryota > Viridiplantae > Streptophyta > Magnoliopsida > Ericales > Ericaceae > Gaultheria > Gaultheria prostrata. The sequence goes on along the minus strand of JAXBDA010000733.1, from coordinate 24,027 downwards.
AAACTATTACCCCATACAATAAAATAAAAAACCCTAGTAGCTATAATAAAATTAATTTTACGTTTATTAGAAACGAAAAATATATATATACTTAATATCTATATTCTTAATTTATATAAAAATTAATTAAAATGAAGTATTATAACTTAATTGTTGATAAATATAACAAAATAATTGATTTTTTTATATTTATATAATTATTTAAATGTATAATCTAATATGGGCATTTACAATGGCAAATACGCCATTTGACAGATTTTTACATTATCTATCCTCATTATCCCCCATTTTTAATCCTTCATCCAAACCTATGACTATTTAATCCCCCTTCTTAACTGTCATATCAATATGGAGTCACCATTCATATTTAATCCCCCTTACTATTTAATTCCTCCAAAACTAATACGCTTTCCAAACGGGCTCTAAAGGGACTTAGGCAATGCCTCGGGTGCACTCAATATCCTTTTAAGGGCATCCCCAACAATGTGAACATAAATCCTCCCTAAAAAAATTGGTAAACAATGTTTTATTTACTGACATCTCTTTCAACACTCCAACAATCTTCTCTATTACTCTCTCTATACCAATTAAATAATATAAACTAATATATATATATACCCATAAAGAAGAGGAGAGAGAGAAAAATGAAAAAAAATTAAAAAATGGGTATGGAGTGAACAGTGGCTCCCTAAACATGGGGTATATAGGGAGCTACTGTTCATCAGAGTATTTTAGGGAGGTGTTTATTGAGTCTGTTGAAGTTTTGATGTGAATTAAAGCTCTCTATTTTAACCATATTCTATTATTCTCTCATTTAGAGAGTCTGTAGTGGTTGGCCTAATACAAATAGACTGCGTCTTTTCCAGGACTTGAGCAGCTATTAGATTATAGCGAATACGCTTTTCTCATTTATTTTCTTTTTAGTTGACTTAGAGCGTTTTCAACGAATGTAACAAGTACCAAAAATTAATACACTAATTTTTAAGTACATTTCAGTCGAGTTTTAGGTGCCCCTGTCGAATCTTGAAATGCTAATTCACCCTTCAAATTTTTTACTACTTTTCTTCTGCAAATGCAAGAACGGCCCTTAGTAGAGATTTTTACCTCTAGGTCTAGAAAAGAAATATCTAATTACCACTAAGGTAAGTCACTTTTTTTAATTACCACCAAGGTAAATTACTCTTTTTTGGGTTTAGATTTAGGGTACACTTTATTATTATAGGATTTTAGTGGTTTAGACACTTTCATAGGTTACCCTAAGATTTTAGGCACTTTCATCTAGGGTTGCACTTTCCTAATATAGGGTTTTAGTGGTTTAGACACTTTCTATTATAGGGTTTTAGTGGTTTAGGCACTTTCATCTAGGGTGCTCATAGGGTACCCTAGAGTTTAGGTTAATGGTGCACTTTCCTATTATAGAGTTTTAGTGGTTTATGCCCTTTCATAGGGTACCCTAGAATTTACGTTTAAGTGCATTTTATTATAGGTTTTAGTGGGTTAGGCACTTTCCTAGGGTATCCTTTTAGGCACTTTCATAGGGTTTAGGTTTAGGCACTTTCATGGGGTACTTTAGGATTTAGATTTAGGCACTTTCGTAGGGTACCCTACGGTTATATAACTCACAAAACGAAAAGCGGCAGATGAGAGTGAGAGAGAGAGTTGCACGTCGGTACTTTTGTCACCCGATTGACTTTTCCGTGGGAGAAATGAAAAGCTGGAGTTGGCGGTGCATTCTCAATTTCCTTCTGTATCTGTTGGTAAATGTGGTTGTTGACTTGTACCGGCCCGTAAAACACTCTTGATTAAAATATAAATTTTGGATTATAAACGGAGGTAAAAGTGTTTGGATAATATCTTCATAATATATTTTTTCAGTAAAAATATAATCATAGTCCAAGAATTTTGATTTAGAAACAAGAAAGGGAGCTGCAAACCATTGGATCTTCTTTTTTGAGTGTTGCCAAATCCATAGCAAACTCTCACAGAGAAATCCTCATAGAGGATTCGGATCCAACACCCCCCAAAACATCCTAAAATCAGCCTCACCAAATAATTCATCAAATTTGTTAAACTTTTAACTTTGCTACAGTACTGTATCAATTTTGTTGCGGCACTGTTCACACACTATTCAGGGGGTTCAATTTTTTTTTAGATTACTTTTGTGGAGTAGGAGTAGAAAAAAATAATATTTTAATATGATGAAGTTAGAATAGATGGTCTGATTTTGTGAATTTTTTGAAAAGCGACTTGCTAATTTATAAAACGTATTTTTGAGATTAAATTTGGTGTTTTTTTTTTGTGAGAGCATTCTTATGTGAAGAATCAAATCCCACTATTGGTTAAATTAGCAACCAAAACTTTCAAAATCCTCCAATATCAGACTCACCAAATTGATGATTTCCTAACTTTTGCTACAGTGCCGACTCAAAATTGAGTAGGCACTGTTCACGGGCTATGAATAATTTAATCATTTCTCTCTTCTAACTCCTCTCTAAATTCCTTGTTCACTTTTTTTTTATTTGGGAGTAAGAGTAGAAAAAGAGAATAGTTTAATATAGTGAAGTTAGAATGAATAATCTGATTTTGTGAGTTTTTAAAAAATTAACTTGCTAATTTATAAAGGAAAATGCTAACGTGTGGTCAATAGGCACACGTTAAAGTTTAAAAAATGTATTGAAATGTATGAAAAGTGTGTACGTATATGTGAAAGTGTATTAAAAAGTGAAAAGGTGTATTGGAGGGTGTATTTTTTTTTGTGTGTGTTTATTATGTGCCCAATGAGCACATATTAACAAGACCCATTTATAAAATGTGTTTTTTAGGTTAAATTTTGTATTTTGTATTTTTTACCACTAATATAGGAGTAGTTAAATAACGAAACCGGTCCGGTTTCCAGTTCCCACACGGCACACGCAATCAAAGCTCGCGAGAAAAGAAGAAACATGTCCGCTGGAATAAAGGGTATTCCCCGTTATTCACGGCCATCGGGTTACCCAACTGGATTTGCGGCACGTGTCTACTTTGACTCTCTGTCGTCCTATTTTATTTTTTGGATTCAGATCTCTCCTATCTACTTTCATGGACTGGAAGGTCCATTTTAGGTCTGTTCTCGGGCCCACTTTGATGATCCGAACCGTTCATATGTAGAATTACCACACCGAACCAGATCAATTGGATACTTGTTGATATTATTTCGGAATGCATTTGTCTTGAGATAAATAAGTTTAGGCCTTGTTTCCCAAACGATAAAATTGGTATAAAATTAAGATTTGCTAAAATTGAAATAAGACCTAAATTGAGATAAGATTTTTGCATTCAAAATCTTAGATTGGATAGAGCTTAGCAAAAACAAGGACTGCCACACCGAAACCAGATCGATTGGATACTTATTGATATAATTTCGGAACGCATTTGTCTTGAGATAAATAAGTTTAGGCCTTGTTTCCCACGTGATAAAATCGAGATAAAATCAAGATTTGATAAAATTGAGATAAGACCTAAATTGAGATAAGATCTTTGCATTCAAAATCTTAGACATGATAAAATCAATCAAGTGTTGATTTTATCGTTTTAAACAAGGCCCAAATAGAGCTTAGCAAAAACAAGGCCTAAATAGATTCTGATTCGGTGTTAGTAATCTTGGTATGTTCGAAAACAAATGCAATGTGAAATCCTATTAAACGATATCCAATCAATTTGATTTTTGGTGTGGTTTCCAACGAGCTCTATAACATAAACAGTTCCGATAATTTCTCGAGCCTGAAAATGTGCCAACTAGACTGTCCAGTCCATTTTGATGGACATGAGAGGATCGTCTTTTTTTTTTTTTTTTTGGTCCTCAAACGTCCAAAATCTTGCAAGTGAAAGGCTGACCTATAAGTGCAGCAGCATTTCTAAACACAATCACATGCACGAGTCCCACCACTTCACCTTACACTATCCAACTCGTGAGTAATATTTCAGTGATATTCGGCCACAGTAGCAACACCTTTATACACCACATATCTATTTTTCGGAAATTCACGACGACACTTAAGTACTACAGTTAATAAATGTATTTTAAGTACACGTGACTGTGTCCACAACCACTGAATAATTTTTCGTAACTCACTTAAATTAATTGAATCTAAACTAAGAGTACCGATTACACGAAAGAAAATAAAATCCATCAAACCTTTTTTTACCAATAATGATTTAAACTGGTAATTTAAAACTAACAACTACTGGGGGAGAACCCAACCAGAGAATTGGCAAGATCGAAACTGACACGTGTCTCCTGCTGCTGTACGTTCCCAATAATCGACAACGAAGACGACGTCGGTGCGAACGCAAAACAGAACGTCCCGGCCGAGTCAACCGGTATCAGGTAATTCTTAGCCGGTAACGCCAGCTCCTTCCCGTTAGAAAAGTGAAACGACACCGTCGGCACCTCAACGTTCTTCATCGACGACAAATCGAAACAGGTATCGAACAGCGCCACGCCTTTAGCCGACGGCAAGTTCTTCGTCCCTTTCACAAACGCATCCCTGAGGGCGTTATACGCCTCCGTCTGCAACCGCGTCACCGCCGTTCCAGAATCAACGATCACTCCTCCGTCGCCGTTACCGTCGAGATGCAGAGCCGAAGGAGGGAATGACAATGACTCCCCAGACACGCTGAGTCCCGTTAAATCGGCATAGTAAAACGTGTCCAGTTTGCTGTTACGGAGTAACGGTGCAGTGACGGCGTTAGGCGGGGTAACTGAGTTGAACTCCAGAGTGGAGGCCGAGTCTGAGTCACGGTCTACTAGGCAGTACGAGAAAGAAGAGGCGTTGATTTGAGAAGGGAAAGACAGCGCGCCGGCTCCCAAGCCGATCAAGCCGGCTGCTCCAACGAACAAGCCCTCGTTATTATGGCCGCAGCCGATGGCTATGTTACTGACAGAAGCCGAGTCACCAAACGTGACCGTTTCAGTCACGAAGTCTCCGACGGTGTACGACCCGTCGCCGTAGGAGACCTCGTAGAGACACGTGTCGTTGCGGCACATCGACACGTCGAGGGATTTGCACTGATTTGTTTCGCAAGCGAGAGGCGAAAACGACGTCGATGAGGAAGGCTCGTAGATGGGATCGGTTTGCTGGTAACAGTCGGCGCAGGGTGCGCACTGCACCCAGTTGACGTCACTCCCGGTGTCGAGCACCATGTATACCTGACTCGGTGGGCGACCGATTCCGACTCGGGAGAAGTACTCGCCGCTTCCTTGACTCGTGCCAGATATCACCGGCCCTTGAAGTGCCTCCTCCTCGAGCATAATATCACCATCCGGTTTCAGATCTGTCTCTGCAATGCCGCTAATCGCCAGATCTAGTTTAGTTTGGATGGATTTGACGCGGGCCGAGTCGCGACCGAGTCGAGCCAGGGTGAGTGACTTGTAGTCACTGTATTGAGCTCTGTGGATTGAAGATCGGGAATGCAGTTGGAAAGAGAGTGACGATGAGGAGGGAGTAAAGCTCTGCTGGTGTAGCTGAGTCGACTCGGGTGAGAACACGTCTAGGGTTTTTCGCATCGAAGCAGAAACGTCTAGGAGTGTGGTTTTGGAGTTTTCTTGAGGCAAGGTTCTGGAGAGGGCGATGGAGAAACAGAGGGTGAAGAAAATGCAGAAGATTAAAACTCTATCCGCCATTGTTACAGAGTGATGTGAGGGTTGAGGAGATGGGTTTGCCGCTGGATTATATAAGAGGGGAGAGATGATGTGGGGAAATAGAGGAAGGTCACGTAGGACTCGTTTTGTGGTGGTGGGGGATAACAAGAGCAGTAAGCGAGGGGAGAGCTTTGAATGAGGGGAATTGATTTAAATCCGTGTTGGATTTGGATTTTTGTACTGTATTTAATTTAGAGATGTGTTATTGACACTTTACTTTTTTCTATTGACACATTTTTTTTTGTTTATTTTTACACATTATATGTAGAGACAAAAAAAAGAATGTCAATAGAGAAAATGATAGTGCAAATATCAATTCCCTTAATTTAATTTAATTTGCATGTCCCAGAATCTTACTCACTTTGTCCCATTTTGTTTGCTCACTACGAATATCCGTGTCATTTTCAAATGTTTATATCTTTTTATTTATAATATTTTTAAAATTTTGTCTAACTAATTGAGATCTATCAAATAAGATCCATATTGCATATAAAATACATTATAGATTGAAAACTACAAGAGTTCAAAAACGGCACGCATAATCGTAGTGAGCAAACAAAATGGGACGAATGGAGTAATAAATGTCGCTATAACAAATTTGTTCAACAAAACCCTTAAATATTGAGGTATGGCCTTGTTGGACCCGGTAGGCTGGCAGAGAATGGAAGGATATCATCTGCATTTAATTGAAATAGTGTGGGGTCCATTATAAATGATGTGGATCCCATCACAAAGTGATGTTATAATTAACTAAAAGTGTATTGATGGTGGATCCCACCAATAAGTGATGTCATGATTACCAAAAATTATATTGATGGTTGACCTACTATAAAGTGATGTCATACTTACTAAAAAAATATATGATGGTGGACCCACCAAAAAGTGATGTCATAATTACCGAAAAATATATTGATGGTGGACCCATCATAATGTAATGGTATGCTTACTAAAAAATACTGTATACTAGTTCTGGAGACTTCATACCGTTTTAATAGGGTTTGGTTCAGCATCGTTAAATGAGGATGAACAAATTTATCCCGGTATATAAGCATTTGATTAATTACTATAAAGGTGGTTTCTTTGCTACTGGGAGTCTGGGACTTTGGGAGAGGAGAATGAGGATGGGGTGGGGTGGGGTCTACTTTAGTCCATTTTAGAATTGGCTAATCATTTTTGTTTTTTTTTTTTTGATCAACGAATTGGCTAATCTTTGAGTGGTGTTTTTTGTTGCTTTCGGGAGTACATTATGGCGGAAAATAATGAATTGATTGGGGGGCCTATATATGGGGACGAAATTATTTCATGCTCTTTTCCTACCCCTTTTCTCAGTCGGTGTCACCAGGGGAGAGTTTATTCCATGTTTCGGGAGTATTGCTGTATATTTTCATGAACTCCACACAATGTGGACAGGAAATAAATCTGGATTATAATGTGGAGCAATGCTCCAAGGAGTAAAACAATTTCTCGATTTATGAGATTATATTATAATTATTTGGACCATTTTAATTTATAGAGTTCAGTTTGTCGAGCATAAAATCATTACTTGCTCTTGTCAGTGTTTTATGGACCTTCTCAACTAGACATTTGTGTGGGCTCCATTATTAAGTACGTGGCTCTCACAAAAATATGTAATGAAAAAGACATGTGGTGCTCCAAGGCACTAGAGGTTAAATCGGTTTGGGTTAGTTGTTTTTTTTTTGGTCTATTTCGGTTTGGTCTAATCAGTTTCGGGGTAGAAATTTTCCAAACCGTTCCCGACAGAATGAATCGGTGGACCGGAATCGGTTCAACGGGATTCGGTCCAGTTGTCAATTTCGGGTTGAGCTTGAGAGTAGTTTGAGCCTAGCAAAAAGTTTAGGCCACATGCCAAAAAGAAAATAGAGAATAAATCTTGAATTTGACTATTAAATGGGCTGGAGGCCCGAAACTCTTCTATCTTGGGCCACTAGTCCAATAGCAAAATGTTTAGGCCGAATGCCGAAAAGAAAATAGAGAAGAAACCTTGAATTTGACAATTAAATGGGCTGGAGGCCCAAAAATCTTCTATCTTGGGCCACTGGCCCAAAAATCATTGCTAATTGTTCTTCACTCAATAGTCTCACTTAGGGGTGTCCACGGACCGGTTTTTTACGATTCCAGTTGGAATAGGAACTGAACCGCTCATGGCGGGTTTTCATTTTCAATTAATTCCTTGGTTTTACTCATTCATAAACCTAGCCAAGATCTGTAATTAAATATTTTGGCCCTTTATGAATTATTATTCATTTCATATCAACAAATTTTGATTACTATTTCGTCCCGAGGAAGTAAATTTAAAAAGGAATAAACTATAACAAAAATTAAAAATAGTTCAGTGACAACAAAAATAATCAACATTTTAGATGCAAACTATAATTTTTTTAAGAAAAAATTGTTCAATAATAATTTTAGTCCAATACTAGTCTATCATATACCCCTCCGTTCTTAAATAAGTGTATCCTCCGAAAAAACGTGCAATTTTCAAACAAAAAACTAAAGTACTTCCATGCATAATTTTTTCAATTTCTTCGCACCGAATTGAAGAATTTTTTTTTTTAATTCGAAGTGAATAAATTTTAAAAACCATGCGTAAAAGCACTTTATTTTTTTGTTCAAAAACTACACTTCTTCCGGTGAATCTTATTTTGGGATGGAGGGAGTAGTCACATATGAAGTGGAAAAAAAAGTTGGTGAAGTTTTCTAGTGATAAGTTTGCCTCATTTTTTTTTTACTTTTTTTTTGTGTGAAATGGTTTACTTTTTTGTCATTTTAAAGGTGTTTAGGATTTAGGGAAAAACAACAATTTTTTTTTACTTACTTTCGTATGTTTTAGATATTAATAACATTTTTAGTCTATTATTTTTTTTACTATTATGATACTTGTGATATTTCACCGACTGGTTCAGGGTCACATTAGTTTGGAAGGTTAAGAGATTGTTAAATTTGAATCTTTACCTTGGAATTTTTTATTCCTCTCTATCTGTTTATTCGAGTACAATTTTTTTATTATGTAACAGAATATAAATGATATGTCTTATTTTGTATAAAGATGACAGGGAAATGCTTCAATATATGAGAAACTTTATCTTGTTTGGGATAGATACAGTATACCAATCAAATGAGAAACTTTCTCCTTGTTTGGAGTGTACGCCCTTAACAACTTTTTTGTGGCCCAAAATATGAGTCTTGTTATAGTTCATTTTATAATTTTTGTGGTTCAACGTATAAATTTTTGTGGTTCGTAAAATAGTACTCATTATATTAATCAACTCCTTAGCCAAGAGGCTTACAACTCAATTTATAGTAGGAGAAGTCCTACACACTAGAAAACAAACAAAAAGGAAACAAAAGAAAATAAGAAACTAATTATTCTTCTTGACCAAGCAAATACTAAAAGGAAACTAAATAAACTGAATAAAGAAAACTAAATTCTGGGTCTTTAGGCCTGCCCTCCCTGATGCCTTTTGGCTTTGATTTGGGGGCATAGTTGTGCAGCAAAACGTCCCTGTAGCTCTTCGATTCTTGGAGGTCAGTGGTATCTAAGTGCAACCACTTTGTGCATATTGCCAAAGGTTAGGTCTGTCCTCAACCATCCCCCACTCATACCCCAATGATAGGGGATTAGATGAGTTCTGTTATTATTGTTGTTGTTGTTGTATTATTTGATTTTTATGGTCAAAATATACATCTTACTATGAATTTTAGTGGTTACGTTTACGATTTTTTATGGTCCAACATATGAATTCTTGTATGTCCAATCTATGAATTATTTGGTTGAAAAAGTCGGTGAGGTAAAAAAAAAAAGAGGTGCCAAAGTTAATTTTTTTGTGTGTTGGTTATATTTTACATTGGTTATGATATTTTTAGTGTCGGTCATAAAGTTTTTTTTGTCTACATTTAATTTTTTGTCTTCAATTAAGAGATTTTGTGGTGGTTTACAAATTTCTTGGCTAAAAAATATAAACATGTACACCCTATTTTTGCGCATGTAGAGTGTGTTCCAAGATGAAGTAACATGATATGATATAAAGGCTTGAATGTGGTATTGAGGAAATTGAACTAATTCAGTCGATTAAAAACTTATTTTAAGTACTAATGGTTGTAAATAAAAATCGGAATTTAGGTAAAGTTAAGAAGCTGATTTTAGAAGTAAATATTCTAAAGTGAAGGTAACCGCAATTTCAGAAAAAGTAGGGGATGTCAGTGAATTTGTTAGATACCTTAGGGGAGGTGAGTGTAACTTACCCAAATCAAATTAGAGAAAAATGGACAATATTGATACAACGAGCATACTTTAGGATCGTTTTCGTATTTACCCTAAACATATAGACTATAGTCGCCTCCTCTCCCTCTCCCTCCTCTCTCTCTCTCTCTCTCTCAGTGCAATGCACCAGAGAGTTTGCTGCGAGCTATGAGGTTCCGTTACCTCTAAGGAAAGCCAAGGTTCGCTTTCATTTACGCGGTTTTCTGCTTTTCTTCGATTTATGTACGCTGTTTTCTTTCTTCGATGTCTGTTCATTTTCTGCACCTGCTGTATCTCAAGATCTGTCCACATAGCGTTTTTCATTACCATTCGTCATTTTATCACAAATACGAATAGCGTGATTTCCGTGTTTTTAATATGCGCACTCATGTTCGTGTACTTATGCACGTATTTGTATAACTAACCACGCACGTAAAAATGTTTTTTTTTTCATAATTTCATGCACTGATGCACATATGTGAAGTTTGATTTGGTAGTCGAACAGGGGAGTTTTTTTTTTTAGTTCTAATGGGTTTTGATTTGCCCGAACAATATGCTACACACGCCCCACTTCATGCTGCGGACATGTTACTCAAACTTTAAGTAAAAGCTTCAAAATTTTATACACTTCAATGGACAAACTCAAATATAACCAATAAATTTAATTAAAAACTTCGTCAATGACATCTTTATAATTTTGAGAGAGACAAAATAGCCTCCAGAATTTGAGTAAAACTCAAATCTGGTGTACGGTTTATCCAAATTTCGAGTTAAGGGAAGGGGCTGGAGTCTGAACAAGCTCAACAAGTAGACAGCAGAGAACCCTGATGGACTTTTAAACCATGGTTTGGGTTCGTTGTAAAATTGTCAGATCAGTTGGACGGGATGGGTCATCCCATGTCTACTTATTTGCAAGCAAAATGATTAGAGAAGCCACAACCATATGGTAGACGGTTGCTTGGCCCTCTCAGGGATTATTTTGTGCCTTTACAAGTTTGATTTCTTGTGTCTTCTCTTCGTAAAATATGAACAACTTTTTCCAGATTTTAAGGGTACAATAGATTACGAACTCTTAAATAGTCGTGTAACGATGCTCTTTTGTTTTGATTGCAATCCCATTCTGCTGTCCTGAAAAGTCTGTGTTTGTAGCGTAACGATGCTCTTTTGTTTTGATTGCAATCCTATTCTGCTGTCCTGAAAAGTCTGTGTTTGTAGCTCTGCCTTTGACATGGTAATCTCAATCAATCTCCTATGTGGGTGGCGAATCCACCTCAGAACTTTGCTCCCGCACTCCCAAGTCAAGACTCTCCTAGAACATCGCTCCCATTGAGAAAGGAACCCACTTTCAACTAGGATAGAACCTCTTAGGCATACAAATTCCAAAAGAAACAAAAACAAAAGATACCAAGCAAGACAAAAGACAAAGTAATGATATGATATTAGAAAAATATTACCTTACAATTTGTATTACTTAGTTACTAAGACAATCTTTGCAATTGACATGAATGACGGATACTAATATTTACGTGCATTACATATTTATGTTTTCATGTATTATTCCTAAAGGCTCTCCCTCCCAAAAGAAGAGCTCCTATAATCCTTCGCCCCCGATCCCACTCCTGCCCCGGCTTCGTGCAACTAAGATATGGAGAACAGTTGGAATCTCGTATTAAAAGTGTAAATAATTTTATGTGTTGCAATCTAAGAGGTAGAATAACATTTTCTTTTTGACATTAAACTATATTAAAAGATATAAAAATATTTAATTAATTTTCCCTAAACGCTCCCACACTTCTATGATCATCCGCTCCCCCGCCCCCGCCCCGCCCCGCTCCCACTTCTGCTCCCGCTTCGTGCAACTAAGGTTCAAACTCTCTCAAGTCCTCTATTTTGGAAATGGGAGATTGCTTGTCAAATGTCATTGCTAGATCCGGATTTGGCATTCAAACATCAGCTATTTGTGGTATGTGAATTCAAAGAGATTCAAACATCAGCTCTTTGTCCTATGTGGATTAAACTCTGTTTGGAAAAATAGCGACATAATTTTATGCTTAGGTTTGAGAACATGGGTTTTCTCTAGTCTGCCCCGTGCAAAAGGGGTAGCATTCTAAGACAATCATCACCTTCAATTTTATAGAATCTTTTCTCTAGATGCATTTAAGTCGTCTAGGTTGCTTGTTTGCCAAACCATTTTGAAAGTAACTCATTCTTTCTTATCATGAAACGGTGCTTTTGGCTGAAGAGATTATTAAAGATTACTTTCACAATTATGCGTTTTTGGCCACATGACCCATGTAGATGATTAGTTATCAGTGTAGCAGGCTATTGCAACACGCATTTTGGGGACAATTAAACCATCTGTACCAACCTTCTTAACTTCCCGTGAGGCATTGGAGCAACTTCGATGTAAAGTCCAATGACTTGCATAAAATGTTTGGGAATACCGTAGTTTATATTTTCCCTCAGTGTGTCAACATGACTGCTTTTGCCCTTTAGTAGTATGAATTCCACTTTTTTTTTTTTCATTTTCTGGGTTCTCAAGTTGTTTGTTAGATCAAGGCCGAGATTCGAGATTGACCATAAGTCGTGTTCTAAGTGGTTTTTAAACATAATTCGTTTCTTATTCATGTGCAGTGATATGTTTTATAGTATTTGGTCTTGTCTTGCCATGAATACATATGGTAAAAGTCTACAGCTTGTGTCTGTTAAGCAATGTGCATACAAGTACTGTATGCACTTGGACATGAGTTTATATTCTTTCTTTGTGCCACATTTTTTTCTTAAGTTCTTTCCCAATTTTGGATATTATTTTCAAGGTCTACACTTTTATGGAGAGTAAGGTCTACCAATATGTGCATAACTACCTCACTAAGTCTTGTGGAAATTTTACTCCAATCTACATGGCATGTTGTTTATTCTGCAGACGGCTTGCATCTAGTTGAGGCTATCGAACTTTGTTCGTTGTTCTTCCTTCTGAACAAAAATGAACTTCACTGTGGGCGCTTTACCTTCTGAGATAGCACCTCCATGCTTTGAAGTGTCTCGAGGGAAAAATAGGAAATTTGGTGTGCCTATACCTTCTATTAGGGTTGGTAAGATCATCAGGCAAAACAAGTTTCAAGTGTTAAATAATGAAGCTCGAGAGGTAGCGGTTTCTAGTGATACAGAACCTAGACACTTGGACGTACTATATACTGGAAAGAAAAGGTTTGAGGAGCCAAGTTGGAAGCTGGACTTTGTGCGGACATTGTTGATTGACAACTATGATAGTTACACATACAATATTTACCAAGAGTTGTCTGTCGTTAATGGATGTAAGCTCTCGTGCTCAGGAATTCATTGTTTCCTGCAATTATATGCTTGTTATACCATTAAACCATATTCATGATTTTCCATGATATTAAATGCAGAATCTATCTTCTGTATTTTATGATGTTCCATATACGAGTGGGTCTTTATTTATGGTTTCGACAGTTTGGTCGTTGACATACACTGATCCTCTTCCGTGTGGTTAGATGCAATTCAGATTAACTTTGATATCACAGACACAATTTCAATTATCGTGCCCATTATATGACTGAGTCCCTAATAAAAGTGTGCTTACTGCTTACAAGAACAGCACCAGAAATTGTGAATTCAACCATCATGACCAATTTTTTAACTGCATCTTTGCCTCTCAATTGGTTGGCATTTCTGTTATCACCATAAGCATCCATATTTTGAACCAGTTTGCTGCATATAGCATATCCTCCATGCTGAACAGCAAATATTAGGCATGCAGTGTCACAATTCTGATTTATTAGATACTCTGTATATGACACTTCCGTATTTGTATCAGAACAGAAATTGAAATCCAGGTGAGCACTGCATATAGAGTTTTTTCTTAAACTATAATCTATTTTTGTAACTTTTACATCAATAGAAATTGTCGATTAAACTTCCTTTCCGTGCTTTTGCGCTGACAATATGGTGACATCTCTGCATCATCACGGGCTGCTAATTTGAGAAAAAAATTAAGCGGATGACTTTTATCAATGTTGTTGGATGAAATCATGGAAGAGAAGTTTTGGTATTCTATTGGATAATGGATCTTGTTTTGACACATTTCCTTTTGCTTGTTATACTTCCAGTGCCTCCAGTAGTTGTTCGGAATGATGAATGGACGTGGGAAGACATGTGCCATTACCTTTATGAAGAACATGCCTTTGACAATATTGTTATATCACCAGGTCCTGGCTCTCCAACATGCCCAGCAGATATAGGTTGGATATATGAAAAATGCCATTAGGCTTTTGTTTTTTGTAGACCGACAAGTGCAATTGATGTTATTTTTCAATGCAGAATTGACCATCCAAAAGGAAAAGGCATGCAAATCATGAAATTGTCTGTGGAAGTTTAAAATTTAATCGTTGATATTTTGTGTGGGATGCAAGCCTAATTGTAATCTGCATCCAGAATGATTTGACATATTTGTGTAGATGGTGGTACGATAATTGAATCTGAACAATATTTTACCTTGGTATCTTGCTGGAAAAAGAACCTTGGATGTGTTGGTCTGTTAGGGCACGTGTTTTGTCTCTTAGACATTGATGGGTTTGTAAAATGTTGTTAGGTCCTGTGACCAAGGTTGTTATTTCTGTTTCTTTTCAGGTGGTAGTGTATTCCAAACTAGTTGTGGCAGATATAAACGAAAAGCAACTTATACACTGAATTTTAGGGGGATTTCTATGTTTTGTATACGTATTGAAATAATATTGATAAATGGACAGTACCCTAAAACTTACCAATACTGAGACGTACCGTCCCAGTAACAAAGATAACTAAAACAGTTCTAGACACTTTGGTATTCACAATTGTAAGGTTGATTTCTTCTACTACAGAATTTGCGTAGTTTATTTTTGCATGTTTTTTACTTTGTAAAATTTTCGTGCTTTGTAGCAATCTATTTTAATCCTGCAGGAATTACTAATAAAAAAAAAATTAAATCTTGCAGGAATATGTCTTAAGCTCCTACTTGAGTGTGGGGACATACCTATATTGGGTGTTTGTCTTGGACACCAGGTATTTTTCTCTTATTTTCCTGTCAGATGTTGGTTAAAATTGTCAACCCCAATCTGTTTCATCACATTTGGACTCTGAATCATGCTTTGCCCCCGACCTATTATTTGTGTTCTTTTAGTCTTTCAAGTAAAATTGTCTTCCTTATGATTTATGATACTCCTTCCATCCCAATTTATTGGTCCCTGTTAGAGCTTGTCCCACATTGGTTAATTATAACCTCCAAAGTTAGATATAAGCTTGGGCGGCCTCGCCACTCATTGCCAATTGGTTTTGAGTTGGATGCTTTCACATGGTATTAGAACTAGGCTTTCGGTGGCTTTTGGACAAGACTCTATGTTGTTGACGGTTGATTCCCCTTAGTTTGTCGTTGATGGTTAATTGTTGTCATATGTGTTGAGTCCTTGTTTATCTCTCCACGTGCGGGGGAGTGTTAGAGCTTGTCCTGCATTGGTTAATTATAACCTCACAAGTTAGTATATGAGCCTGGACGGCCTCTTCACTCATTTAAAATTGGTTTTGAGTTGGATGCTTTAACAGTCCCTTTTAGGGATTCCAGCTAGTTAGGGGAACACTTGTTATATTTTTCTTTCCTTCTTTTACCCTTCAAAACATCAGTCATTACATGTACTTACTCTAAAAAAGAAAGGGTAAAAGTTGAATTTCATTACCTAAAGCCCCCTTAGTTTTGAATTGGGACAAAAAATTTGGGACAACAAAAAGTGGTGTTTAAGACTAAAGATTGGGGACTAATTTTTGCCCTTTTCAGACTCATAAACATCACAATGTGGAAAATTATTACCAAGACTTTATAGGATTGATGTGGAGACTGGAAATGGAACAGAATAGGGATTACATCACAAAGCTTTTATTTGCGTATTAGTCTAGCTATGAAAGTGAGAAAGCTACATTCATACCACAATTAAAGTTACCTTCATAACTTTTGGTTGCTTGCATCACTTTATTACCTTAATACCTTGTGAATGTTTTGGTCAACTACGTAAAATGGCTGGGAACTTGTTTTATGAATAGCTTACTATGTTACATGGACTGTTCCAACTGCACAAAGAACACTTGTTGGGCTTACTGAAATAGTTAAAGGAATAAAGCACTTCTGTCAGAGATTCTGTATGGCTGACAATTGAAAATTGAAAATTTTAGTTTTCCATGTAACTGTCAGTAGAACTCCCGTATTATTCATGAAATGGTTGACAATGATACCTTGCAAGCATGGGTAGTTTGCCTCAAGCTTCCCAATACTTGCCCCTGCTTAAGTGAGCTTCAAGCGAGCGTGCGTAGGGCTGTTTTTTTTCTCTGTTACTAGCCAGCCTCTTCCTTTGGCCGCTCGAGCGAGCATTCATGTGGTTTTTTCCTATGATTTGTTGCATGATGAATTTAGTCTTTGTGGGGCAAAATCAATCCCTCCGTCCCCAAATTTTGGTCCCAGTTCTATTCTAACCGGATAAAAAACTACTTATAACTTTAAATCGGTAATGAATTTTATATTCAATATAGATCTTGTTTGATAGATCTCAATTAGTTCTATAAGACAATGTTTTCAAAATCCGCAAAACAATGTAAATTACGAGATATAATCAATTGAAAATGGCATGAACTCCCAAAAGGGACACAAATGGGGACGGAGGGAGTAGATTGAACTTCTTTTTTATTACAGCATTGTGTGGTGAACTCTGCCTTTTTTTGGAGTTATTTTGTTTGCCATAGGTGATGAATCTATTTGATTTTCCTCTTGGCATATAACCTCTGGCAAAATCCATGCAGTCTTTTATTTATGTGATTTTAACTAATCTGAATTGGAAATGTGATGCTAGATAAACTATAACAAGTGGCTCCTATTGTTGTACTTTTGGCGTAAATATACCAAGTTGGCAATTGCAGTTTTTTTGTGCTTATTGACCTAAGCACTTTGAGCTATTGAACAGGCTTTAGGCTACGTGAATGGTGCTCAAGTTATCCATGCACCTGAGCCAGTTCATGGACGTTTGAGGTAAAGTGAACTATAGTGGTAACTGGCAAGGTTACTGGCTGTTCTTAATGTCATTTTTTGAACATGACCACCATTTTTCATTGGGAACTGCTCTACTGAGTACTATGCATTTGCCTACCTTTACTTAGTACTCTCTCCGTCCCAAAATTTTACTCCCTCTTTAGAAATCCAACATTTTAAGGGGACACAATCATTGCTCTACAAAAATATATAGGGTTAATCACCTGGACACCCCCTCTAATTTTTCAGTTTCACTCAGACACCCCCTACACGAATTTTTAAGACCCCTTGCGTCAGCCTTCCGTCTCGAACCTCAAAGTTCTGGGTCATGTTTTGATGATCCAAACCGTTCAAGTTGTTTAAAACATGTTTTTAAGGGTATTTTCAGGAAATCAGCTAAAAATATGACCAGAAAGTGCTTGATCCAAAGAGTTTTTCATAAATATGCGAGTGCTCTTAAAAACATGTTTTAAACAAGTTGTACGGTTGGGATCATAAAAAAACTGACAGTTCTAGATGGAAGGCTGACGGAAGGGGTCTTGGAGTAAGTTTTGGAGGTCTGGTGGTAACAAAAACTCGTGCAAAGGGTGTCCGAGTGAACTGGAAACTTAGAGGGGGTGTCCGGGTGATTAACCCAAATTATAACCTTCCAAATTTACCCTCCCTTTTGAATTGCAGTGATTTCTTTTTTAGACTCAATACACTCTCTCCCCATTTTTGGATTTAAATTTGAATGTGGAGACGAGGACAAAAAAGGAAATGACTCAACTTGGGATCTCTAAAAAAAGAGTGGACAAAGATTTTGGGACATCCAAAAAAGGAAAGATGGACCAAAATTATGGGACGGAGGGAGTAATTTTTTAAAAATCTGTTTTAACTTATTTCCTTGCCCTATACAGTGAACTTGAACACACTGGATGTCGGCTATTCCATAATATTCCTTCTGGCAGAAATTCAGGGTTTAAGGTCAGTGTGAATACATAATGCGAAAAGAGTTATACTGATTTTAGGTTTAATGGTGAGATCTTTTCAATTGTTAATAATTAGTATGCGAAGGAGTTGAAGCAAAGCACCCTGTGCTCTAAAAATGGGCAATAGTGGGCCTCTTGTAAACCTTTGTAGTTGCTTTAGCATTTGTGACCTCTACAATATGATTTGGATGCAAAACATAGGCTGCATGTACAGTCAAATCCTTGCACAAAATTGATACTGAAATTGCCCTATGTACATTATTCCTATCATATACACTTGATTTTGGGAGCACGTTTGGTGTGGTGGTGAGGGCTTGAGGATATTTCAGTTGGCAGCGGATGGGGAAGCGGCTATGGTGGATTGTCTTAAGATGGATGGGGTGCTGGTGATGCGGGATATTTGTCTTCGTAGAGAGGGGTTGGATCAGGAGTTGGATGAGTTGTTGGCCCTTTTGGGCGAAGTATACAATTTGCAAGGCTTGAGGTGGATTCCAAGGCAAATGGATCTTTCCAGGTGAAATTGTTTTTACCCATTCTTGGTTGGAGGTACTAACATATGCTTTCACTGGAAAGCCATTTGGCGCACTCGTGCTCCAACCATGGTTTCTTTCTTTGCATGGTCTGTGGCTAAGTCAAGATTCTTACCGTCGATAAAGTTATTTGGCAGACAAAGATAATTGTTAATTGGTGTTGTGTTGCTTTAGTTAAGGAGAACCATTCATTGTTCGGTTGCGATGGAGCATCGGGCTATGATTCTGGTATGGTGGGACACATCATGGCTTTTCTCAACTTTGGTGGTCGAGCTGATTCAAGAATGGTTCAGGAAAAGAGTGGGTAGAAGAAGACTGAAGCTTTGGATTTTGATCCCTCTTCGCTTGATGTGGCCTATTTGGAGTGAGCGGAATAGTAGATATTTGGATGGGATGGAGCAGCCTATGTTTAGGCTTAAGAGTCTTTTCCTTTCTCGTTTACATGGTTGAGAGTCGATGGAGTGCAATACTACCCTAGATCAACTTCTTGGCATGTTAGATATTTTTGGAGTAAAGAGTGGAGTACATGGTTTTTTCTTTAGATTGAGCTTTAGGCTTCTTGATGTATAGAACCTTTTTGTCCTTTCCTTGTTTTGTCATTGGGCAGCATCTCCTTGATGCCTTTTCTAAAATTATCAATTGTCAAAAGAAAAAAACTACACAATTTTTAACAACTCTTCATCAAATGCTGGAGTCTGAGACTGTTTAGATAACTTTGTCTCAATGCTGGAGATGTTAAACTGTTAAAAGCTTTCGTTCGCAACTATATGCTGTGGTTATCACCAATATAGTGAATACAAGCACCACATTGAACTCTTGCGCTTTTATGACTTAATTCAGGTGGTTAGGTATCATTCCCTTGTGTTAGATGCAGAATCACTTCCGAAGGAACTCATACCTATAGCATGGACCTCTTCCACTAAAGCATTTCCTTTTCTTGGGAGCCGAAAGTCTGACGTTGTCTCTCACGCTTATGGAAGTCCAATAGCTGGAAAATTATCTGTTGATCCATCCTCAAGAAAGTCTAAAAATGGAAGTTCTTGGCCTTCCTGTGATTCTGACATGCGAATGGGAGAAGTCCTTATGGGCTTAATGCATTCTACCAGGCCTCATTATGGTTTGCAGGTGTCCTTTGGTCATTCAACTTGTAAATAACACACACTATTTTTATATGCGCCAAAACTGTTATTGTTTGATTTTGAATTTCAGTTTCACCCTGAGAGTGTTGCAACCTGCTATGGGAGACAAATATTCAAGAATTTCAGGGAAATTACTGAGGATTATTGGCTCAGGTTGAGGTCATCCTCCATTGGCAAGAGAGAAGTCTATCATACTGGTAAACTATTTCATTAAGACCGTAACTCTTCATTATAGCTATTGTGACCAAACCAAACCAAACCAAAACAAACAAAGCTTTAAGCTTTTATGTCCGAATTTATTGGGTTTGGTATATCAATCTTTTTCTTCATTCACGTATCAAGGGGTTCATGTTGGTTAAATTTAACAGACTAATATCATTTTAGTGATGCATCTCAGGAGGACTTAGGTTTTCCTCTCCACCCTAGTAGTTTAGTAATTGACAGTGATCCTACTTCTCTTTCTTAACAGCGCATCATTTGGTCTTTCTTGTGCATGCCAGACCATGTTATGGAATCCTTTATTTGTGCTCAATAAGAACTCACCCACTTGAAATTTTATTTGAAGATGTCTGTGAGTTCTTTTTTATCGTGGGGTTTTAACTGTGAAGTATGTTATTAGCACCTAAAAGGTGTCACATATGCCTTGCGTTTTGGGGGGTGCTAAACCTCCTAGTTGAACATAGTGACTAATCGGCTGGTTTAACCTCCTCTCACCCTGAGCTCCCTGAGGTAATAGTAGAAGATACTGAAGAGTTCTCTATGGATACCCCTTGGTTTGCTTATGAACTTTTTGTTTCTCCTCTTGCATTTGATGTGTAGAACCTGACATATTATTTACCCTGAGCAGTGAGCTCTACTTAGCATGCATGCAGGTGCCCCAGTCAAACCGGCTGTTCAGAGATATACAATTGATGAATAAGTTGGATGAGAGTAATTACCGCAGGATGTGCAATACAGAATCACATCAGAGCAATCATGGTAAATTTTTGAAGTTGAAATGGAAGAAGCTTGAGAGGTTGGCTAGTCAAGTTGGTGGAGCAAAAAATATTTTTTGTGAAATGTTTGGAGATCATAAAGCAAATGACACCTTTTGGTTGGATAGTTCGTCGATAGAAAAGGTATGCTTCTTAGTCAGAGATACCAATCTATAGCTGAAGTTTGCTTTGAACCCCTTGTGTAATTTTACTATTTCAAAATTGATTTCAGCTGTTTTTATGGGTAAAACCTATGTGAATATAAAGGATAGTGTGTCTCTTATATGAAAGTTTTTGAGTTTTTTTTTGTGTGGTCATGCATTACTCTAGGGTTAGCAACCATATTCTTCCAGACTTCCACTACTGGAGACTTCTTTGAAATGCAAACTTGGCATAAATTGTTGAATGGGTGAATCACATGTATCAAAAGATTTGGGGAAAATAGCCGTTATATACTTGTAGATACAAGTATCGTACATGTGCGTATATTTTAAGGGGGCCTTAAAATTTTAGGGTAGGAAAGAAAAAGAAGAAACCTCTAAAGGTAGTAGTTGATGACATAGTAACATGGATTAATGTGTTAAGGAAATGACACTCGTGGCTAATTTAAGAATAGTGGTTGGAGAGGCAGGTAAAGTGAATTCCTAATAACTATTATGCTTACCAGCAAGGATTATTACTTTTGGTTCCTCTTGTTGCACGAACCATGGAGGATTATCCAAGGCAGAAGCGACATCCCAAAGAGTGCGTTGTCGGCTTATGGAGTTATGATAGTATTTTTAGTTGCAAATCTAAGATAGGGGCTAATGACAAGTCATAATTGCAAATTTTGGAGAAATACTCAAGAAGCTCTAAATTTTTGGGAAAGTAGGGGCAAAAAGTAACTGTTAGTGTCTCACAGTTGAAGATTTAGGCCTCAGATCTATTTTTCAGTGATCTTTTTAAGCCTTTATGTTACTTTAACTTCTTTAATTCCTTGTGGCGGTGGTAGATGTATAAAGATGTTGCTTTCAGAGGGAGAGAGAGATCGCAGGCCTACACCGATTGGTGCAGCAAGGAATTGCAAGTAATGTTGATTTGGTGATGAGGCAAAATCATGGTCGCTTGTGCAATCCAATGAGCTTATTAGATGCTGTATTCATGACGAATATGATGCATCAATTGATGTCTTGAATTAATGAAGTGGCACGTGGTAGTAAAATGAAAGTGGTATTTGCCTATTTGGTACAGTTTTTCAAAGTCTTGAAAGTTCATTAGTTATAGACACTGATCCTATAATGCTTTTCATACAATTTTTCAAAGGAATTCTACCGTCTATTGATGGAAAACACACTTCCGATAATGCAATTATTTCTGCCTAGTGATAGCCATGTAACTAGTATGATTCAGGATTAGAAGACGTAAACAAGGTTAAATAAGGTAAGTGGAAGCCTGAGGAGATTAAATAAATGTTTACAGTGACGGGAGTTCATTTTATTCCCAAGACCAAGCAAGGAGCTGAGCCAATGCTTTTTTTTTGCTTGGCAGCTGAGGCATTCATTACTTTCTGACTGGAACAAGAGGCGATTGGTAATTAGAATTTAAACATTGGAGAAAATTATGTATACATGTTTGTCACTCTGTCTGGAATCGTATGGGGAACGTACTAGTTATGCATGTTTGCAGTACCTTTTTGGGTGTTGCCATGGCTTTTGGAACTCTTGTTGTATTTGTAAGATTCTGTTGTGATCTAGAGCTGTAGTAAAAGTATAGAAAGAGTGACTTTTAGGGTTTAGTGTTGGGTTATTTTGTCTAGTCTCGCACTTTCACTTATAGTCGATTCGTCAAAGACGTTTATATGGTAGCAGTGTGTAATATGAATATGAATATGAACATTTATAGTATCAGTATGATTGTTTACTAGGATGGATCAAAATAACTGTTTATTTCCGATATTTTTGCACTTCTTTTGTGAGAGGTCTATAGGTTCCTCAAATATCTGGATTCTTGTTTTCTTATTTTGTTAGGGTTTCTTAGCCTGTGAATAAGAGGTTTTGGTCATTGTATTGATCGGTATTTTGTTAATGAATTGAGAGTTTAAGGCTATGGCCTTGTGCTTCGGGTTGAACCTATGGCCCTTGTGTAATTGTGTGGTTCACTTGGCCTCTTAGATATGGCTTTGTGGAGCTTGTCACTTCGTTCTTTAAGATTTGGATTCCTATATTGGTACTTGCTATTCATTTTCCTGGTTGTTATCTACTTCACACTACACACTTGTTATCTGTGTAAAGTCTTAATAGTTAGCTGACTCTACTTGTCTTTTTGTGACATTTTAGTGAAGCTCATTATAACCACCACCTTTTTTCTTCTATAATTTTGGAATATGTAATGCTTAACAAACCTCTTATTTCTGTCTAGAAAAGGGCACGATTTTCCTTTATGGGGGGTAAAAGCGGCTCTCTCTGGAAGCAAGTCACATTCAGGTTGTCAGATCAAAGGTCTGTATAGCGAAAAATTTAGATAATCCCATAGACTGTTTGACACTTTGACTCGACAACCATCTGCGTATGTCGTACTTATCTTATTTTGCTGTGAGATAATTGCTTTTTTAGATGAGAGGTGATATGTGCAATCTCCCCTTTCAGTGATATGACATTTAAAGGTGGAGGCAATCTGGTTATTGAAGATGCTCAGGGATCTACTTCTTGTACATATTTGGAAGATGGTTTCTTTGAATTTTTGAACGAGGTATGCTTGACCATTGTTCTGATAGAATATACTTTCTGCTTTTCTTATACTTTCACAAGGCCACTCACTTCATTATATCACAGAAGAATAGAGAATTTAATCTATCTACTGTGATTTGGTGCTTCTTTGCAGTACTTTGTTTCTATAAAATTTTGGCAACAAAAAAGATTGCGATGGGAAGTTATAGATGTAGTGGTCTCATCTTGAAGATATCCGTCATTAAGGCCTCGTTTGATTCGCGGACTAAAACAGGTGGGATTGATAGTCCTGGGATTAATAATCCTGGATTATTCGTCCTGGGACTAATTTAGTCTTGAACCTCACACAATCCCTGTTTGATTCGTGCAGGATTAATAGCGGGATATCCCATGTTTCAGCCAATCCCATGTTTGGTTCCCTAAACTAAATATCGGGATTAATTTCAAGACTCTCTCTCTCTCTCAAACCAATTCCAACAATTAAAATTTTTAAAATCAAATTCAAACATGATTCTTGAAAAAATTTAACATGAATTTTCATAACCAAGTTCAACATGAAACGCTTACCACGAATATATGTTTACCAGGAACATTTGTTTGATCAAGACTTGAATTTTTCATAACATCCAATGCGATGTATTGCGGGGTTGTCTCATTTCAAATTTTTCTTAACCAAAGCCAAAATGCCAGTAACAAAAACT
>JAXBDA010000732.1:0-73249 GCA_036023075.1 Gaultheria prostrata | reverse complement strand
GACTTTGAAAACATATTTTAAAAATATTGAGCGGTTCGGATCGTCAAAATTTGATCCGAAAAATTGGAAAAAGGCTAAGTCCCTCATTGTAACAAAATGAGGGAGCCCTCATTAGAAATGCTCCCTATATATATATATATATATTCCAAAAATATAGATTTCATATTCCAAAAATATAGATTTTAGGGTATCACATAATTTTTGAATTCAATGTGAGTTTCCTTTCCTTCTTGAAACTAATTTTTTTGATCAATGTCAGTTACTCCTCTCTCCTCAAATCACGTCAATCTTTTGAATTCAAAGGAGATACTTCTTTTTAAATGATATTGTTTCCTTCTTGTAATAACGGATGAAATTCAAATTTTGGGATGATTTTGTCCGGATTTTTAGGGATGTTTGAAAAAGTGGAGGGATGCAAAGAGGTGGACTTACTACTTCCCCATATTTCGGATGTTAAATTTCCATAAAATTATCTCAATGTTTATTATACTTTTAGCTTTTTTAGATCATGGTGAAAAACATACATATGAACCTCTACCAATCGGCATGCTTATGGCAAAAAAAAATAACCCTAAAAAATTATTGCACTGTCTTAGTGGTTATGGTAAAAAAATTACCCGATACGACAGAAATCATGGTAAAAATATTTTGCAAATCCCATGGTAACATGGTTAATTTAGAAATCCCATGGTAAAAACTATTGCAAATCGGACTTCCTGTTTTTACCATGGTACTTTTCGATTATTATGGTAAAAAAACATTATAACGAAAATATGGTAAAATACATTTTCATAGAAGCAACATGGCAAATTCAAATGACTTTGCAGCATGATTCCATGGTAAAAAAAATTACACATAACATGTGGTAAATGTGAACGAGTTGTTAAATCATGTAAAAATATAGGTCTGCAATTATAAGTCCGATAGATTGGTAAAATTGACAATTTACCATGAAATCTGAATTGAAAAATGGACCATTATCATAAAAAATACACCATGATTACATCGATCAAACCATACGAAATAAATCATGGATCCGCATCCGCATCATAGAACCAAGAGATGTAATCCATACCCACAAAATTCTCCCCAAGGCAAAACTATATAAGCAAATTGTACAAATGGAGATGAGGATTAACAAGGAAAGGATTGAAATTAGAAAAAAATGGAATTGGAATGAAATTATACACAATCAGAAAAAGAAGAAAAAAAAAATAGACGAGATAGCTTCGAGTAGATGAACTTGAAAAAACTCGAACTATTTCTCTTTCGTGCTGTTCTACCTGTTGGTACAAGTGGAACGTGTCGGGGTGGTGTCGTTGATTGGCTTGCGATGATTTAATCGCCGCCCTGAGGGAGTTCGACACAGGAGGATCATCGACGCCCTTCGCCGTTGGGAGGCGGTCGAGGGAGAAGCCGACGGAGAGCCTTAATTCTCGGAATAGAGACGAAGATGAGTCCCAATCGGAAAGTCGATCGGCGAAGTTGGATCGCGACGGTTGAAGATTTGCGTCCCAGATCTTTGTGAAGAATTGGGACGTCAATTTGGTAGCCACCGGGTGAAGAATTCGTCCACCATGCTGCTGGCTTGATTTCTAGTCTAGGTTTTAAAAGGAAGAAGATAACTGTTGGCGTAATTTGGGGGATTGGGATTTATCCCCCAATCCCAAAATTATAGGGATGGTCCTCCGTAATTGCAGTCCAGGACCTCTGAACTCTGAAATTAGTCCACTTTCTACCACCTTATATAAGCAACTTTTAATTTAGTCATCAATTCCCTAATATGTTATATATTATATATTTATATATATCTAAAGGGCATTTTAGGATTTATTTGAATCTCGGGATGGAAACATAACTCCTAAAAATGATGGAGATGATTTTCTAATTTCAAGTGAATAAGAGGATGATTATTTAAGTGCCCCATAAAATATCCATGTGTTATACTCCTATAAATATAATCAAAGACCCTGTGGTTGTGGTATTATCAATCAGGTCACTATTGATCTGATGGACTTGCGAGCCACATCTAGCTATTCAATCAACATCCCTGACCTTCATTTTTTTTACATTAATCCTCTTTATTTGAGGTGTTGTTTATTGTTCCAAAAACTGACATAAGTCAGGAACTGGTAAGTTGACTTTTGAATTAATGTATTATAAGAGAATAATGTATCTCGTGAAACGTAATAAATCAATTTTTGGAACAACCCTGATTCAATCCTCTTAGTCAACTATAACCACTCTTAGTTTCCGTCCTTCGTTAACATTTTTCATTGTTAATAACATAGCTTGCCATCACTTTTTTCCCACTAATATTAGTGATGATCGACTCCATCATACCATAGATACATAAAAGTAAAAAATAGTGTGAAATAAAATAGGTACGAAACTAGGGCAACAAAATAAATTTCGAGAAAAAAGGAATAATAGATCCATCAACATGTCACATGATATTTAATATGTTGATCACCAAAACATATACCTTAAAGCAAATGGTGGCTAGCTCATGCGGTAAAGCTCTTGGATGCCCCACACTGCATTCCGGGATCGAATCTCATTTCCCACCTCCCCTGTAATAGATTAGGAATGACGAATGAAAAAAAAAAAAACATATAGTACCTTAAAGCTATGAGAACAATACAATAATGGTGAACATGTATAAGCACCTATATAGTAAAAAAAAAAGGAAAAAATCAACCCATGGGTGGACAAATAATTTTTTTTTCTATTTATGGGTGGACCCATAGTAAGATGCAAGGGTAAGCAAAAGGGTCCTGACCTTACAACTGTGATGTAAGTTTTTTATTTTTTATTTTTTGGTTTTTCATAGGAAGACCAAATACTAGTGCTGGAAGCAACCATGCTTATATGCTGTTATTAAATCAATTTGGGGATTATCATTTATCTGCTTTTATATTATTTTCAATATGTTTCTAGCGTCTATAATAACTTAGAAATGATACTGACATAGTGACACTGAAATTCAGAGGATTGCATAGATCAATTGTGCATACATTCTTTACAAAAACCAGGGACATGGTAGGTCATGAAGCATGGAAGTGGGAGGCCTGTGGTGACCTGTGTAGTGAGGTGAAACTACACCATTTTGGCCACACATGCAAAGACAAGTTAACTTTGGTCCTGCCACATCCCAACATGCAAAGACATTTTCGAACACTATTTCCACTGAGGGCTGCTTTGTAAATTAACCAAGGTGGTTTTTTTTTTTTTGTCCTTATTTAATTTTTTTTTGCATTTATTAGTTATGTGTTGATTTTTGGTGGTTTATTGGTTCGTCTCAATGAGAGAAATCTAAGAAGTATAAAATTATTAACCAAATTTAAATTTGAACAAAGACATAAATATACCACTTTTAGATTTTTTTTTTTTAGTGAACTTTTTAAGAATTTTGATCATAATTTTATACTTTTAAAATTCTCTCGTCGAGACAAACCAATAAATCACAAAAAATCGACACAAAACTAACAAATGCAAAAAAAAAAAAATTTGAATAGAGACAAAAAAAAAATGGTTTATTAACTGATTTGATTGCTTGACTTAAGAATACCGAAAATACCGCAGTGGAAACTTGCTTTGGCTAAATAAACCAAAATGATAGTATTTTTTTAGTGGTTTATTTTTGTCTTTATTCAAATTTAAGTTTGGTTAATAATTTTATACTTCTTACTTCTCTCATTGAGCTGAACCAATAAACCACCAAAAATCAACGGAAAACTAACAAATGCGAAAAAAAATTTAAATAAGGACAACAAAAAAAAACCCCACCTTGGTTTATTTACAAGCATCCCTCAGCGGAAATAGTGGTCGAAAATGTCTTTGCATGTTGGGATGTGGTAGGACCAAAATTAACTTGTCTTTGCATGTGTGGCCAAAACGGTGTAATTTCACCTCACCTCACTACACAGCCCCCACTGCCCATGAGCATGTGTTTCTCTAAAAAAGCAAAACATCGCACAAAAAGGGGTACAACCAGTAACACTATTTAGTGATAAAAAAAAAAAAAAACCAGTAACACTATAAAATATTGTATGAGTATAAATACTCATTGTATTAGAAATTTGCATTAATGAGCCGACTCATATATGGATCTCGCATAATTAAGTACATGATGTTTAATATTGAATCTTTTCCAATAGTTCAAGTGTCATAATGTTGAATTAAGTGATCATTATAAGATACTCAAGGTAATATCGTAATTAAAATATGCAAAAGCATTTGACAAAATAAAAATATTTCAAAATATGACGGATTTGACCGGACAAGATTGATTACAGCCGCAGAGATCAGAGGTGTTACCGGAAGATATTTATCCAAAAACATAAAATATCATTCTCATTATCTTCGGTTTCAATAATAGAGGCGACTTGTAGAGATGATGAATGATATATGTAGTAATAATAATACATGTATAGTAATTATATGATTCTTTCTTACATCATGATCTGCATTTAATTTTACATACTTCGAAATTTTATAAATTTTGCAATTTTTAGGTAGATGATAATGCCAAAATAGATTTTGTTGTTGTCAAAACTCCAAAACAAAAAATGCTTGTACGATGTACAGAGTACAAATTTTCTAAAAGAATGGTCTTTCTTTTCTATTTTTAGTTAGATATCCTCCGACATCATCTTGGATCTTTGAAGACATGAATCACATAATAAATCTTCTAAAATATCACCCTTGGTTGACTATGTGTCATATTGGCTCATCAAAGTTTTTTCTATTGACAATAAACAAGCAAGAAAGACAAAAAAACACACATTCCTGTGTACCTTTTTTTAATACTTTTTCATACATTTTTATTTGTTTTTCACATATTTCAATACACTTTTTAATTTTTAAAGATAACCTAGTGGGTTGATTTAATAATTTTCCTATTTCAAATGACAATTCATCACTTGCATGTCATTTCATATTTGACATAATTGATAGAAAATGCTCAAACACAAAAAAAAAATGCTAACTATAGAGTCCTTATAGGTCGTACTATTTCCACACATTATACTACACCAGAGTATGCTTTGGGCTAAAGCCCGCGAAACAATAGCTTTAGGTCCAAATTTTTGCCTTTGGAGCCCAAAGTTATTGGTCCATATATGCAAGGCTTACAAAAAAATTAAAGTTAACTTGCCAAAAAAAACTTAAATGGCACAATTTAAAGTAACGTCCGAGTGAAAAAGCTCAAACATGAGATTGAATGGATTGACCATATTGTCTATTTAAAGGGCTATGGTAGAGGAACTTGATGATGAAAATATGGACATTTGCAACTAAGAATGTGAGAAAAATAGTGTTTAAAAGATAATTTTGGAACATTGTGAATGGTTATTAATTTTGGGTCCTAATGCTCTCAAATGCTTGTATGAATTCTGTAACGGAGTCTTTTTTTTCCTAATTATTCTTAACTAACCAAAGTATATTGGGATTTGAGGCTCCATTTTATAAGTTCGCTTTAGAGTCCACAAATTTAGAGGTAGTCCTGTACACGACCGTTAATATTGCAAGTAGTCAAGCACGAGGAGAAATGTGGGCAATTGGATATAGCCTTATAGGCAAGGAGTGAGACAAGGCCGTTCCAAATATTGTCCATGTCCAAGTTTCTCTGCAACAGTCAATCTTTTGGCATTACATGATCCTTGAGTACTTGCTCCTCGAGCATCGCCACGTGGTGTTTTAGGGGCATTTTCAACCATACATTGATGTGAGCTTTACTACGAAGTGAGTAAATATAGCTCCCACACCAATGTGTTGTGAAAATGGCCCATGACACACTACATGGCGGTCTTCCACGAGCACAAAATAATCATTCATCTATGGGTGGGCGATGTAGTTCTTTTGGCAAAGCAATGGGCACATATGTAAATTTTCAAGCAATTGATTTAAAAATAAGAACAAAACATATGCTTTTGAATAATAAAGCAATTGTTTTAGATTTTTTTTTCTTTTACATTTTTCATTGTTACTCAAAATTTGTTACCTTTCCATCCTTCTCAACAAGAGGACCCTAAAATTACGAAAAAGACATAGGAATCAAATTTATAAAAATAAAAAAATAAAAAAGAGTTAAAAAAAATGTTAGTGAAGCATTAATTCAGTCTTGAGTTTGAGCATTTGAAGAAGCAAAATCTTTTATAGAGCCTTTTTTTTAAAGTAGTTTTAATTCTAGGTAAATAATAATTAACTTTTCAATTCGTATCAACAAGAAAATTTCAAAGAGAATTTGTTTACATCATTTGAAAAAAATTAGCAAGAGACAAAAAACCCAAAATGTATGTGCAATTTTTTTAAATTTTTTTTTCTAAGTTCGAACTTTGTACAAATTTTATCTACGCTTCTTTATTTTTCAAATCCTTATTGTTGAGATGAACTTAAAAAGAAGTCTTTTTTTTATTTGGCTAGAAAAAAAAAATGCTAAGATAAATAAGTTCAAAAAGAATATTTTTTATTTTTGAATATTTGTAGTGGAACAATTTTATAGTGGAACATGTGATTGCTTAACCTTAGAGATACTATAAATTTTCATATTAAGCAAGATAAAAAATGTCATTTACCGTTAGTGGCATCCAAAAGAAAAGATTGACAGGGGAAGTCAATGCAATTTCAGAAAAAATATGGGAAGACAGTGAAAATGTCATGTTTTGGATGCCGAGATTGAAGGTGGCATTTTTATAAATTATAAGTGCAAATTTATCCCCACAAATCTGAACTGTCCAAAACACATTTGGATGACTTGGGTGCGCCAATGGGTACCACATGGCGGTAGCCGTCCAACACACAAAAATTTCTCCATAAATAGAGGAAATAATGTGATGAGGCGGGAGCGGGTCAGATAGCTTGAAAGAAAGCAATAAATGAGAGAGAGAGGGAGAGAGACTATAATTTGTAAAGGTTCAAACTTTAAAAGAATAAAAATATAGAACCACACTTACACACCAACACTCCCAGGTGTGTGGTCTCACATAATATATGTGTTTGAGTGTGTGTAGCCTACAAATTTGTTTTTTGAAAAATGAAGATAGAAATAGAAAAGTGTGGTTGGAGTATGAATAAATAGTGGAGTACCGTTTTAAAATTTAATTTTTAAATAAATAATATATTTTGATAATAAAGAGGTGGAGTTGTTCTGAAAACTGAGTTTTTTTTTATTTTTTTGAAACTCATAATTTTGCAAAAAGGCTATAAAACCTCGTTCAGCTTCCTGGGGTGTTTAGTGGGAAAATTTCCAGTAGGAAACTCATGCCAAGATAAACAACAGAAACTCTGGGGCCATGAATAAAGTCACACTATCAATTGCTTCCACTGTCTTTTGAGAAAAGGGTCGAGAAAATCACACTATCAATTGCTTCCTCTGTCTTTTGAGAAAGGGGTTGAGAAAAACCCTTCCAATGCATGACCTCATCAATTTTCAGACATGGCAATATCATCAAACCAACCAGCACCAGCACCAGCACCTACAAACCCTCTTAGAAAACCCTTGATGAGGGTTTTCCTCATCACAATCATCTGCTCTCTCTCCTACTTTCTCGGCTTCTACAAACCCATCAACCACTACTCCAGTCCAACTCCCCTTCAATCCCCACTTTGTCTTCTTCACCTCAAAAACAACCTCGCGGTCCTCACTACCCACCAAAACCCACCTCAAACCCTCAACTTTGAAACCCACCACTCTCTCTCTCTTCCCCCCAAAACCCAGGAGGAATTCTTCCCATTCTGCCCCCAAAACTTCACCAACTACTGCCCTTGTCAAGACCCATTTAGGGAAACCCAGTTCAATGCTTTAAAGTTCTTTCACAGAGAGAGGCATTGCCCGAATGCTGATGAAAACTTGCGGTGTCTGGTACGGGATCCGGATGGGTACAGAAGGCCATTTAAGTGGCCTAAGAGCAGGGACTATGCTTGGTTCAACAATGTGCCTTTTCCAAGGCTAACTGTATCAAAGAAAAAACAGAATTGGGTCCGGTTGGAAGGCGACCGCCTTTTTTTCCCTGGTGGGGGAACTTCATTTAGAATGGGAGTTAAGGGATACATTAGCGAAATGAATCGGATTGTCCCGTTGAAATCGGGTAGTGTACGGACTGTTCTTGATATTGGTTGTGGGGTGAGTGTTACTTGATCAATTTTTTGTTTAAACTTTAAAGTATTTGATGTCCCTATCTCGGTTATTTTTGTATGTAGAGTTTGTGAGCCATTTGGATTGAGGGATTTGATAAGAAAAGAAAAGAAAGGATTAGAGTTTATTGCTAATTCACTCAAGTTGGATTAATTCTTTTGGTGAGAAATGGAGAGGAGCACTCGAATAGTATTTTTTGATTGGCTCCTTCTCCTTCTCACCAAGATCGTGATTTGGTGAGATCTGGTGAGAAATGGTTCTCCTTTCTTACCACACACCCTTTCTCACAATCCAAAGGGACTTCTTAGTGTTTTGGATATTGCTTGCGTATGATTAAATTTTGCGACTACTCTTAAAATGGGGCTTTTAGCTTGCACTTTGGACCTTTCTATGTATACTTTTCTGTTTTCTATTATTTGTTAATGTCACTGTCTCACTGCCGTACTCTCTAATCATTCGATGATTCCGTTTAGGTCTGCGAAAATAGGACTTCCATGCCAAAGAAAATAAATAAATAGGAAGGTGGTTCAAAACGTTTTGATGACATTTTAGGAGTTCATTGTAGATAGAGAAAGTAATTTGAGAATTCCACCTAATGTCAGGCACCTGAATACTAATTGATGGTGCCAAATTCTGGATAGTTGATCCAAACTCTGATGAGATTCCTATATTAACAAGTCCAAGAATTGGTGGTTTTTTTGGCCATAGACCCTCTGATGATCAAGTTAGATGGTTGTGATAATGTTTTGTTATACAGTTAACGAGTGCATACCTTCTTACGATGGTGTTGAGTAACTTACTAACTAATAGAGTCTGCGGTGGAGGGGTTTCTTTAAGGGCGCATGTCCTTTACCAAGATATGCCCAGGATTTTTGGTGATTGCATGGTCTTTGGATTCACTCTCATTCAAGAATGGAAAGGTGGATCCCAACTCAGTCTGTATTTTTATATACTTAGAGTCATGATTTTCCAGTCGCGTTTTCCGTTCACGTCTAGACTTTGAAGGTGGTTTTGGCTTTGAAGGAAAAGGGCACAAAGTAATGAAACAAATAGATGAAAGCTCTTAGTATTGTCTTGTCTTGTCTTGTCTTGCAGTTGTATTTCTGCTTAAAGTGATTAGTTGCAATTTTCTCCAATGCTGGGCATTATCATTATGCCCCATAACTTAAGGACCTGAGATACTTGTGCATAGTCAATGTCGCCATGGTTTATATTACCTTATCGTTTTGTATTTTTGTCTGTTTGGACTCTTAACTTTGGTTTCTTGATTCATTTTGTGATATCAAATCAGAAAGAGGTGGAATTATCGTGATATAATCTTCTAGTTCTGCTGTTACTTTCTCGACAATATGCTTTAAGTAATGCATTACGAGTAAGAAGGAACAGTATACTGTGTGTCTATATATAAGTAGAAGACAAAATTTTGCACTACCATTTGTATGCATTTGTTGTTCGTACCTACTGCTTCTTGTGCACAATACACTAACTTGACTTTCATCTCCAAAAGATTTTGAGCTTGTTCTTATCACTTATCAGTGCCAAAAAATTTCATGGACACTTGATCTTCGCCAAGATTTTGGAATCGGAACTATTTCTTTTCCTCTCCTCCTCTTCTTTCTGCTTCCCTGAATATCTGGAGAAAATTCATGCACAGCCAGTTGTGTTGTCATGAAGTACTAAATTATGCACTGAGAGCTTTTTGGTCATGCTTGATGAGTATTTTCATTGCTCTCCACACTCTTTTAGGTTGCAAGTTTCGGAGATGCCCTCATGGACTACAATATTTTGACAATGTCTATTGCACCGCGGGATATACATGAAACTCAAGTTCAGTTTGCCCTTGAAAGAGGACTCCTGGCGATGCTTGGCATACTTAGCGTCCACAGATTGTCATATCCATCAAGATCTTTTGATATGGCTCATTGTTCAAGATGCCTCGTACCATGGACTGCATATGGTACTTATTCTTGATTTGCTGGTCTTTTATGAGGCATATTTGGTTTCTACCTTGGATGAATTTGTTTGATTTGCTTTTCCATTGCCAGATGCCAGTCCTTAAGAATCTATTTTTTTCTCTTGACCAAATTTTTTTTTTTTCTCGAGGCATTTTAAAACTTAAATATTAGCTTTGAAATGCTTTGCGTTTCTTAAAACTCTTGACTGCGATCTTAAATATGACACTACAGTGTTGGTTCACTTAAGGCCTTCTTCCAGAAAATAGACTTGGAGAAAAGAAAGAAAAAGTTGTTTCACTTTTGAAACTATAAGAAACAAATTATACTCCAATGCCACATGGAAAAGCTGAATGATTTCTTAATCCTGAGTCATGGTTTCCAAATGTCTCCCCTGACAATAAATGTATTAAGCTTCTATAATCTTTTTCTTTCATTGTTTACAATAATAGATGGACTGTTCTTACTGGAAATTGACCGTGTTTTGCGCCCTGGTGGTTACTGGGTATTGTCTGGGCCACCTATAAATTGGAGGGCTTACTACAAGGGTTGGGAGAGAACACCTCGGGATCTTGAATATGAGCAGCAGAATTTGGAAGATCTTTCTAGGAAACTTTGCTGGAAAAAGATCAAAGAGATGGGACCAATTGCAGTATGGCAAAAGCCAACTAATCACATCCATTGCGCTCAAAAGTTGAAGACTTGGAAAGCTCCGAAGTTCTGTGTTGATGTTGATCCTGATGCTGGTTGGTGAGTTTATCCATCACATATGCACACAAAGCCTACGTAGCCTGGATATGGACACTTGCACCCAGTGGATCAAAACAAAAGGCTCCCTTGAAGCAGAATGAAATTTTGGAATCGACACCCCATTAACACAGCGCATGTGCTGGTGGATCCAACAAATAGAAATTGCTAGAAGTTAAAATAGAAATGCCCTTGAGGCATAACATTAACATGTGCTACTGATTAGCCTCGTAAAATGATGGACACTTGCACCCAGTGGACCAAAACAAAAGGCTCCCTTGAAGCAGAATGAAATTTTGGAATCGACACCCCATTAACACAGCGCATGTGCTGGTGGATCCAACAAATAGAAATTGCTAGAAGTTAAAATAGAAATGCCCTTGAGGCATAACATTAACATGTGCTACTGATTAGCCTCGTAAAATGATGTCTCTCCTTCCTTACTTTTTTGTGTTTTCAGTCTGAAGGAGGATATAAGGGTATGTTATGTCACCAATTGTCTCAAATGTGTAAGTTGTTTGGAAACGGACCCACCAATACATATATCGAGCTATCCAACACCCTCCCTCACTTGCAACTCCGTCTTGCACGGAGAGATGCAAGCATCTAAACATAGGGAAAAATAGAATGCTAAGGGGAGAAAAAAATTCAAAAGAGGAAAATGCAAATGGAGAAACTTGAACCCATAAATCAGAGCTCTACACCGTGCTAGATCATCAATATCCTCAAAATCTTAAGCTGTTTGGAAAATCTTTCATTCTTTTACACTATGGCAAATATTTCTTGGTAGAAAATATCTAAGGGCGTCCTTTAGTTGTAACAAAAATATTGTTCAAAGATAAATTTAGTGTGGAGGAAAAGCATGGTAGAAATACATTTTGGACAGACAACTACAGAAGTAGGGGTGCACATACCTCGGGCCGGGCCGGGCTTATACTAGACATTAACGAGACTTGTGCATGCCCAAGCCCGGCCCATTAGGAATCGGGCCTCATTTTATATTCCCAAACCCAGTCCAATTAAAATTTTATTTCCCATACCCGCCCAACAAGCCCATTTATTTTCTAAAGCGTAATATCACAAGCATAAATAAATCAACTACAACGATCACAAATTAGAATTCACAACCGGGAATACTTAAAGTTTTATGTTCTCGCAATACTATTAAAAATAAACCCATAAAACATTATGGTTTTAATAATTAAATTGTCTCTCAAAAGGCAATAAAAGTGTTCAAAAAGTGGAACTCTCCAACATTCATAAAGCTTGACATGCAAAAAAAATTCCTCCGGTCTCTCCCTTGTTTTCTACGGGAGTACGGGTATATGTATATATATTCTATTACAAAAAATAAATTTATATTTGGGCTGGGCCAGGCTCAGGGTGGGCCTTGAGGATTTTTCCAAACCCATCTCATTAACCTTATAGGCCTAAATTTGTATCCCAACCCCAAAAAAACCAGGCTGGGTTGGGTGGGCTGCCGGGCCGGTGTGCACCCCCTATACAGAAGCTCAGAATCTTTGTTGCGTGTTGAAAACATTATGGCTTTTCAGGCTTTTCTCATCTAAGTGTGACTAGGTTGTTTTTTAAATTGATGGACCAAAATTATACAGTTTTTCCCTTGGTGGTGGTTGAGAATATAAATAATAAAGTAGTCCCTCTCTCTAAAAGTTTAAGCTTTAAGATGAGTTGGTGGTTATCAGAGCAGGCAATATGCATTCGAATCTCACTGCCTACCTAATGATTAAAATTTACTCGTGTTTAGCCAACTTATGGAGTAGAATATGAATAATAAAGTTGCCCCTCTCTCTAACAGCTTAACCTTTTAGATGAGTTGGTGGTTAACAATCTAATAGTGGTATTATGAACAATGAACCTTGCAAAGAAGTGTATTTCTTAAAAGCAGTTATTTTCCTCTCTAGGTATAAGAAGATGGATGCTTGCATTACTCCTCTCCCGGAGGTTAAAAATATTCGTGATGTATCTGGAGGTGCTATTGAGAAATGGCCTAAAAGGTTGAACACTGTTCCACAAAGGATTAGAGTTGGAGCAATTGTTGGGATTACCATCAGGACCTTTAATGAGGATAATCAGTTGTGGAAGAGGAGAGTTTCCTACTATGGGAGTGTTATCAAATCTTTCATTGCCGGACAGTACAGAAACATAATGGACATGAATGCTCTCGTGAACTACCCAGTTTGGGTCATGAACGTGGTTCCTTCTGATGCCAATTACAACACACTTGGCGTCATTTATGAACGTGGCCTAATTGGAACCTACATGAACTGGTAAAAATAAAAAGCTCATTCTTCTTTCAATTCTATAAAACCTAGGTATGTGGATGCTATCTTTGTTTGGACTTTTTTATTTCTTTGGAATTCATGCATGTGCAACATCGTTCGGAACTACTTGTCTTGGGTTGTGGTGGGGGTTGGAGGGGCATAGGTTACACAGATCCGTATTAGTTGGGAATGGATATTTTCAAAGTTTCAGATTCTACCTCACTAACAAAGTCCAGGGACATCGAGACGGTGATATTTTTTTCAGTTGTCGTAATATAATTTGTTTGTGTTACACAATGGTGACTGTTGCATGATGGCCGTCATAGTCAGTTTCACGACTCTGGGATGGTTAATTAATCTGGTTGGTTTAGTAGTTTCCGCTTCAAATCTTCTATCGTTTTGCCCGTCTGCAAGTCAACTGATTTTTAGAGATTTCTTTCTTGCAGGTGTGAGCCCTTCTCAACATACCCTCGAACTTATGACTTATTGCACGCTGATGGTTTGTTTAGTAGGTATAACGACAAGTAAGTATCTAAATTCAAACTCCTCTAGAGTTGTTTAAACATTGCGAGGAGTGTTCTTGATTTCATCTTGCTTCAGTATTCCATTTGAGTTAACTAATTGGTGGGACAAGATACAAGTAAATTGTAGATAAAAGCATCAACCAACAGAGTAAAGTTATTGAGGCCCTAATTTTTTATACCAATTCTTCGCAATGCAATGAACTAATAGCTCAATTCTGCATCGATGTTTTAATATCTAGAAAAATTGTGGGCACTTGAAGGCTACAAAACCACCAAAGGACAGAGATGGAGGTGGGAGAGCTGTGCACTCTCAGGAATAGAGGGTGGCACTGTCTCTTGGAGAGTAGAAGAAATCCTGAGGGCAATGATAGGTGTCCTTGTTAACGGAGGGGCCATGTTTAATTTTTATATGGTTGAAGTATGGGAGGGGGACCGCTCACGTTTGCCATTTTTGGTGTATCCCCTTCGTACGACCTCTCTTTGGTATGTTTGTCTTACTTTAAACACCATCTCTGGTACTCTGTGAGTTGCTATGAAGCACGGGTATCAGTACGGTACGGGTACACAATACGGCAAAAACCTAAAAAAGTAAGGTACGGGTACGGTTGGGTACGTCTGTGTAATTTATTTTATTTTTTCCTATTGTACTATGTTTCATTGTCTAAACTAAATAATAAACCCATTTTGCCTATAAAAGTTAAGAGACTAAGAGTTCATACATCAAGCTCAACGTGCCTAGAATCCCATAGCAAGGCAATGCAATGTCGTTTCAGAGTTTTAGTACATACCAACAACACTTAAAGCAAGCTCCAAAACAAAAAAAGAAAGAGAGAAAATAGTTCTAAGAACTAAGGATCTTGAACTTCATCAACTTCATCTCTAAACAACATAGCTTCCATCTATGGCTCATCAAGTGAAAGATCAAGAATACCTACACCCCCCATTGAATCAAATGCATTTCCGGCAATGTCCCACAACCTAGTCTCTCCTTATAATGTGGTGCCCTAGGTGGTCTTCAGTTTACGACTTTATCCCATTGAGTATTGCATATTAAGGCCAGCTGTTTGAGTATTTTTTCCACGCGGAACCCCCAAGTTTTTTAATCTTTACAAATAGGCCCAAAAGTACCCAGAGAAGTACCCATTGTTGTACCCAAAAACTCAAAAGTACCCGGTACGTATTTAGAAGTACCCATGAAGTACCAGTACCTAGTACGGTACGGGTATGAGTACGTTGGGGTTTTAGAAGTACCCGTGGTTCATAGGTTAGTTGTGATGTGTTGGTGTCATGTGTGTTGACTTCAAGGTGTCAGCAGCCTACTAGCCTTGGTCTCTTCTGTCTTAACACTGGACAAGGCAGAGCTGATCGAATAGGTTTGCCCAAGCGACCTTGACGATACTTAGCTCTAGCCTCCACTATAGGCGGAGCCGGAGATGAATTTTCGGTCCAGATGGCAGACAGATATCTCTATGCACAGAAGGCAAATGGTTGGTCATATTTACTGAGATAGCCACGGACACCATCGGCAACTGCGTTTGCAATCAGTGCATGTGTTTTTATGTCAATTTTGGTATTACTTTTTTCTTCTCAAGGGTTGAGCTGTCGTTAGCAACTTGTGAAGATTATGTCAAATAAATCTTAAAATTGTTGAAAAGAATATGGCATTTTTTTTTGGGTGATATTTTCGTCTGGTAGGATGAAAATTCTCTCTTTTGGCTCAGCCTCTCTTTCCTTCTCCTTGGAATTAGCAATTCTCTTGCATTCTTAGGGTACATCCAACTGATCACTAATGTAGCAAAAGCAATATATCATGCCACGGTTTTGTGGGTACTATTATTGTGGTCTCTGACTCTCTGTTGTCTTACTAAATCAGTCTTTTGGGCAAATCTTTACGTGCAATCTTCTCTACTGGGCTTACTAGTTGAATGTACTGCATCATCTGCGCAATCATGACACGAACTAATACTATAGCTAACAATGACCTTGTCTTTATGCAGGTGTGACATTCTTGACATTCTCTTTGAGATGTATCGGATCCTCCGCCCCCATGGGGCCATTATAGTTAGAGATCACGTTGATACAATCATGAAAGTAAAAGGGATTACAGACAGGATGAGATGGAATGGAAAGGTTTCACACAGCGAGCGTGGCCCGTTCCATCCTGAGAAGATACTTTTTATTGACAACTCCGAGTAGACCAAGTTCGACATATATATTTCAAGTAAAAGTACGGTTTTCGTGCGCAGTTTGTGTTGAGCATTCTGAAGCTGGAAATCATCCCAAAGGCCGAAAATGGGCATGTATTGGTGATGTGATCGATCGTCCCGTATACAATGGTTTGATAGAGAAATATTGAATGAGATTTGTAAGTAAGATTAGGTTTGAGGCTGTTAGGAGGATTTGCTTCTCTTTTTTATTGCATGCAACATCAGCAATAGGTAAATAGTCTGAAAATTTGACTGCCGCATTTGTCAAGATTCAAAATTTTATCTTCAGGTCAGTTACTATATTCTGGGCCATTTTTAAGAAGGATTTTCTATCTCCAGTTTGAGGGGAAAAAAGGTACTACATTGTTCGTCCCTGAAAAATTTATTGTGTCAACTTCATCCCTAGTTCAAGTTCCTCGTTTCAATGTCACCCTTTCCGTTACCCCACTAACAGAAGGAGCTGACGCGTGATGTTTTTTTGACCTCGTGGAGCTGATTTGACCTCAACAATCTCCCTCTCCGTCTCCGCTATATTTGTACCTGGGGTGTTTGTAAAAGAAGTTGAAATATATTGTAGATGGTAGCTTTAGATTCTGCTTTAAATTACAGATTTTATATTCTAGTAAAAGCAAACTGCAAAGTTCAGCTTTAAAATTATTACTAGGTTGTAGGAAAAGCTGGTGGTGATTATTGCAAAAAGTTGAAAATCAGGTTTTAAGTTACTGGAATCCAAAATTGGGTCTCAAAAGCACTCCAAACATAGCTTTTTCAAAATCAGATTTTAGACATTAATCATTTTATTATGAATAAGAATGGTGCTTGTGTGGAGTAAAATGAATAAAAATTAGAAGGGAGGTTAATGTCAAGTCTCATGTTCAAGAGTAAATTGAATATGTAACGTTTTTTTTTTTTTCTTTTCCTAAAGGGAAATTGAATGTGTAACCATAGTATGGAATCTCATCGTGCAAATCTGTCCATACACTTATCTCTTACCCATCCCCCAATTTTTCTAAGAACCTTTCCCGATGCTATCCCGGTTTCCCAAAAATCTGTGAATCTTTAACCCGTTCGGGGTGGGGAATGGAACGAGTACAGTCAGATCGGAGAGAATGGTC
This sequence comes from Gaultheria prostrata, assembly GCA_036023075.1. NCBI lineage: Eukaryota > Viridiplantae > Streptophyta > Magnoliopsida > Ericales > Ericaceae > Gaultheria > Gaultheria prostrata. The sequence goes on along the minus strand of JAXBDA010000732.1, from coordinate 56,285 downwards.
ATCCCTACACGCGTGCAAGGAAAATTGCATCCCTTCCAAGGGATGTTCGGTGGCCAAAGTGATACTCCCCCTGTACCATTTCGATAGACCCATATTTCATTATGGGACGTCCCAAAATAAATGTCAACTTTCCAATAAGTAGTGCTAATGTCAAAATTATTTTTGTTATGCCAAAACTCAAGTGCATGAAATAAGCTTGATAAAAATCCATTATTACCGTATTACTACTTACATCAATCAAATTTGAATAGGTAAAGACATAATTTAAAAATTAATTATATTTTGCTAAAAACCAATTTGTTTTTATAAAAGTGCTAAAATCCTGGTTATTTTTAACAAATGGGAGTCGAGGGTGCTAAAAGTTTTTCTTTTTAGCAAACGTAAAACTCACACTTAATCATTATGTTCTATTAAAAAGTTGAAATCGATAACTGTGATTAAAAGAAAAACTGGAAAAACTTGGGTGCAAATAGGGTATGGGTGACGTGGTACACTCTCGGTGCCTCCGGGCCGTCCAAAAATGCATCCGACGGTCCGGATTGAAATGCATTTTTTTTTGTTCCTTTTCTATTTTTTTATAATCCGGACGGCACTTTCAATCCGGACCGTTGGTTACAATGTTGGATACCATGTGATACCCTCCCCGTACCCAAATTCTTCTCAAAACTGAAAAAACTTGGATGCAAAGAGGACACGGGTGACGTGGTGTTGGACGGTCCAAATGCACCGAGATTGTACCACGTGATACCCTCCCCTCTCCCAAATTCTTCTCAAGAAAAACAAATAATCTACAGTACCTATAATTAGTAGACAGCTATTTTCCAAAATAGGTGACCTCAAAAGACCAAGCTGCCCTTCCTCTGTCGTGGCCTATACATCCTACACCTAAAAACACAACTACGTACGGATGAAAGAATCAGCGCCGCACCGCCTCACCTTCGCTGTCCGTATTCGCATCCTTGTACCGCCTTCATTAGCCGACTGACTACCGACCCTAATTTTGCTACTCCGGAAGAGACGCAGGAAAGATAATCGGGACCCTCTGAACACAAGGTAGTACTACTAACTGCAACAAATTGCTTCTTCATTCTCTACTACAATTCCTCCCCCTCAATTGTTGTGGTTAATTCTTATGTTCCTAAAAGCATCAGGTCGTAGGCAAGGCGTTTGAATAAATGCCGAAGTGAATGTATAACTTGTTTTAAACTGTTCCCCTTTCTATACTGAAATTTCCCCTTAATTGTTTTGGTTTACCTATTTCGTTATAAAAAGCATCAGGTGGTAGGCAAAGTGTTTGATTAAATACCCAAGTGAATCTTTGCGCTCTTTTTGACTCTTTTACGTCCTTCATCACTCTCTTATGACTCCAAGACCACGTTTTCATACTTGCAACATTTGATTCATGTGATTTGTTGGGCACTTTGTTGTTTTCTTTGCACTAGAGGCCAGGGCACACGCAAATGCGTATGCAAGTCGAACTGGTAGTGTAAATTGACTCGACTAAACCGGTTTGGTCATGCTCTTTGTGTCAGTCTTACACTTTCATGTTTCCTCCATGGAGACGGGGTGGGTGCTGTGCACCCGGGGGTTATGCACCCTCGGCCATCCAATCATGTTTTGGACAGCCCGGATGTGTTTTGATTTTTTACCGGTAAAAATAAATCAAAATTAAATTAAAATTGCCGGATACATCCGGGCTGTCCAAAACATGATCGGATGACCGAGGGGTGCACAACACCCACCCCGATCCTTTTCCACGTGCAATCATTTTTTTAAAATATGGTGAAGTTGAATGCAAAACTGGTTCACATTAACATTCACACAAATAAAGAAAGTAAGAACAGTAAATTGGAGATAGGTATAGATAACAGTGGCAAAAGTAGGACTAACTGGTTAATTATTTTGTTAGAAATTTAGAACCATCAAGGCTTTAAAAATAAAATAAAAATGGGCACAAACACAAATCAACAAAACAAACACAGTAGATTTTGATTGGGTGAAAAGAAAACAGAAGTGCATAATGTGCTATTTGGATTTATCAACACGGAGACAGAGATTGGAACACAAATTCAGTGAGGGGGAAAAAGGATGCATAGAGAGGAACACAAATCTGTTGAGAGAAATTGGAACAACATATGTTTAGGTAAAATAAGGAGGAATACAAAAAGAGTAGTACCTTTTCTCCATATCTCTGGAGTGGAACTTTGTCCTGTTCCCTTTGGTCTCTGCACTACCTAGATTAAGATGATGAAGTGAGTGATATGTACACATATATAGCATTGCATTAACTACCACACAAAAAGAGAGAGAGAGAGAGAGAGAGAGAGAGAGAGAGAGAGAGTGTGTGTGAGGGAAGCCATTTGTTTTTCCTGTGTAGATCGAATACAGGAACTGTTGGTATGGAGTGGCAGTTTTTTCTGTAAAAGGAAACGTGTGGGCATCGTGGGGTAAAGCAATTGGTGTGAAATGTAGGAGTTTTTGACAATTTTAAACCAGGCAGTTACAATATGGAAAAACTCGCAAAAAGATAATTATCATTTTGTTTTGGGGATAAAAATGGAAAATACTTTTGTGACAAGCTTAAAAAATAGGGAACACCAAACTGGTGCTCTCCCTTTAGATATTAGAATAGATGTAGAATGGTTCTTAATACTCATCAAATTTGTAGCCATTGACAAAAAATAGATGAAGTTGAGTTACGCCAAGAGCTTCAAGTTTTGTTTTAGTTTAGTATGAATAAATACTGCGCAAAACCCTTGCACATAGATGCGGATAAAGTATATCGTCCTATTAAATAAGTATTCATTTATAGTAAATTAAAATTGGAGAGTAGTTGGTCACAAGTTTGTTTCCATTGATTGTTTCGCAATCATGTGCTTCTGCTATCAAATCAATGTTGGCGCCAAATTTATTGTTTAAGCTCGCTGGAAACAAAGTGTCTGATAAGTGATTCCGGCTATCGGCAGCCGAACGCCTAAAACCACCCCAATCAAGTTCTGAGTTGACTGGATTTTGAAATGGCAATAGTCTGGATCGTACCAGTGGGAGTAGCCACTCTTCTAGACTTCGGAGGAGCCGAAAACTACGTCGGTTGCTAAATCTAACCTGCCACTCACATCCACCTATATATAGTGGGTGCCTTCCTCTCTTGCACCAAATTTATTACAACATGAAGTGTGTGAGATTACTTCCAGCCTACCTAAAGTTTTAAGTGTACTTATTCCCAATTCTCTACGTAGTTCTTTCACGAGCAAACAAGAACATGCCTTGGCAGTACGTTTGTAGTATACATAATTTCATGTGAATGGTAGAGATGAAAGTGTGGTAGGTGTTTGTTCTTTTACATTTGCATTATGCTCCTATGAATATTCGGTTTGAAAGCATGTTGATTTGTATTATGCTTTGTTATTTACACTTCAAAGTTCAATATCAACGGAATATTGTGTTATGTGCTGTTTTTGTAAGATTGGTAATTATTGAAAATGTTTCTCATTTTTTGTTAGCTATAAGCACAAGCGAAATATGGCCGTCACAATGATTTATGAGTAGTTTGAGCAATATGATTTAAGGATTCCGCTTGTTAAAGTAAACCGTAATTCTTTGTAAATTTGATTTCCTTCATTTTCAATATAGTAGAGGCAACTTGATACACTAGATTGATAGAGTTAAATCAAGTTGCTTCATTTGTTACGCACTTTAGCAGCTAGTTTTCTATTAGAGTTTTGTATTTTAGTATCAATTACTTTGCTTTGCTCCTTCATTTTAATTGCATCAAACATTTAGTAAGCTTGCTTTGCTATATGGGCAACAATCATCTGGTCATTTTAATTTTCATACAACGTCCATCTCGATTTTAAGTCATGTGAAGAACGTGCATCGCACGTGCTTGTGACTAGTATGATCAAAAGGTCTAGGGTCAAATTTAAAAAAAAAAAAAATCAAAAGTTTAGGGAAAGGGTTCATTCTTGTGTCAAGACTGACCTAAATTAGTTTCTGTGCTACTCTTGATGTTCAAACTTCAAAGAAAGCAAAGCTTCGCCAGTTGCCTCTGCCGCTCCTGTTCAACCACCGCCGGTTCCACAAGTTAGCTCTCTCTCTCTCTCCATACTTGAAGACATGCACATATTAGCTAATCGAATGGACTGTGAAAAAATGCAATATTAACACTCCTAGGCAAGATAACTACTAACCTCTAGACCTCTCAGCAGAGAGTGAACAAGGGTGGCCAACTATGGCTACCCTAGCGTGGGGTTTATTGGCTCAAATCCAATTAGACCTCATTTGGGTTTCTAGAAGTTCGGTGGTCTAACAAGAGAAATTAGTAGCACCTGCAGCTTCATAGGACCAGAACAGTGCATTCAAGAGGAGCCTTGTGCGTTATCAAGAAACGGCCGTTGGAACCTCTCCCTGGGACTCCTACATATTTGTTGTTGCTCTTCTTTTGTATTCAGTGTGGTAGCAATTTGTGTGATTGAGGGAACAATTGTAGAGTGTATGTGAGGTTGATTGTGATTCTAATCCTCCCCCACATGTAGTGAATCTGCTGCCTCCGTGGAGGTACCGGTTTTGGGGAGCCACGTAAAATTGCGTGTCTCCTTCTTTGTGTTTGATTTGATTCGCGTGTGGGATTGGTTTGTCAATCCTTGCACAACACCTGTTGGTTAAGTCGATATACTCCTTTCAAACCTGATTAAAGTGTAAGAGGGATCTTAGGCAAAATTCCCAAATCTGATCACTTAGTTATTATCTTTGGTTTCGCTATCGTTTGATTCTCAAATTTATCAAGGAACATAGGACATCAAGATTTCAAGTCCAAAAAATAAATATAAAATTGAAATAAAGAATTCATAAATAGGTGTACATTCAGAATGTGATTCAAGAAGGGGATTCCCTGTATTCGTACTCTTTTCAAGTGAAAAGGAGCAGCAAAATTCAATGCACAATTCAAATTTAGAAGATGTAGGTTGAAAGAAAGAACGTTCCCTCAGAGAGTTGGCCACATGCTTCCCCGTCTTTTCTTATAAAATTTTTCGCTATTTTCCCATTGTTCTCTGCGTCCAATCATGGAACTGATCGTAGCAGTGAGATGGTCTGAAAAATCAAAGAGTCAAGGACTCAAAATGTGAGTTGATTCTGTTATGGGGTTCTAAATCGCGGTATGGGAAAACGTAACAGTATCGGTGATACGGCTATTTATCGGCCGATGTTGGACAGTATGGGCAGTTGATACATATGTATTAAACTGATCCATTGGTCCAAAATTCTATTATGTAATGGCCAATACGATAGGTGACAACCTTTATCTAATACCCTGGTTGCTTCCATTCTCAAAATTCCTAGAGCATTTAGAAATTGCCGGGAACAGATACATGAGGATTTGTGAATATTGTTTTTGTCTTGCAAATGGAGCAATAGTTGTCAGGATTAGGGGAAACTGTTTCTTTGGGAGTTTGAAGTTACGAAGAAGTTACTGTGGGTTGGACTCTAAACTTACAGTTATGCAGAATTACCGACCATGATAGGTTATGAATATTAATTAAGTGATCTGGGTGAGGGCAGCATTGACTTAGACGGAGATATTCACAGCTTTGATTTGAGGGTCACACCAAGTTGTCTCTCCTTTGGTATATTAGAATAGATACTCTCTGCACCTCGCTGCAACTGTATTCTGCTTGTTCTTTCTGACTCCTTTTCAAATCCAGGGTTTCTCTTGGTAATGTTATCAAAAGCTACGACGATCTTAATACATTGTATGATTTGATTTGTACTCCTTTGGTTATGGTGGAATTTGATTTGTTAGTAATTTTTGGTAATTGCTACAATCTATAATAGGTGCTAGTGCTACGTTTTAGTTATATGTTTTCCCTCAAAATGTGATGATAATAAAATGCTAATCATTGAAAAGCAAAATTGGTGGAGAAGATTGAGTACTTTTGCTTAATTTGTACTTTTGCTTCTGAAGATGCAAATCATGCAACAGAACTATAAGAGCATACTTGTTAACACACACACACACACACACACATATATATAGAGGGAGAGAGAGAGAGAGAGGTGAGGGGAGAGAATACCTCGGATGTTGAAGAAAATAGACTGTTGAAGCTATGTTTACGATTGACTGAGAGATGATCAAGAGATAAGAGAGAGAAGATCGACTGAGGGATGATCAAGCTGTGTTTGCACCTTGCTCGCCTTTCTCACCTAGGGGCCCCCATGGCTGCGCTTCATTGAGGGCTCAGTCAAGGCGCTAGCCCTGCACCTCATTGCACCTCACGCCTAGGTGCGCGCCTTTGACAACTGTGATCTGTGTATAAGAGTGATGTTAAAGTGATGCTTCTAAATTCTTGAAATGGCCACTATCCTTTGACTGTTTGACATTCTATCTTGTTGAGTTTTTGCAATTTTGCCTAAAGGGCTCCATTTTTTAGGTTCTCTTCGGGCCCCAAAAACTTAGGGCCGAACCTGTTGAAACAACGATCAAAGGGAGATGGCTGATAGCAACAAAGATCTTCTCAACCTGGAGAAAAACAATTCATCCTCTTCAACCATAGGTCTCTCTCTCTCTCTATAAATCTTTTTTGTGTGCGCGTGTGTTCTTGTACAGGTTATGTTAACTCGGTCATAATATATATTTTGTGCAGAATCAAAGCTTATTGTCTGCCAAAACAACAAATTTTGTCAGACTCAAAATCCAAAACCTAAACCCCACAATGGAATGCCATTCACTTCTTCTGTTCCCAAAAGCCAAGGTACCCCTAACATGGTTCCCATTTTATTCTTTGTATGTCTCTGTGTATGTATTCCATGTGTTTATAACTGGGGATATGAGCATGACAATGAAAGAGAATATTTCTTCTTTTAAGGATTCTAGCAATTGTATAATTGAGGGGTGATCACTCGAGGAACATACTGAAAGTAAAATAAATTAACATTAAGAAAAGACTTTGGGTGTGATCATGGTTGGAGTTTACTGTGTTGGTTGACTTGTTCATATTAATTTGGTTTGAAATTTCTGGTATGGTTCTAAATTCACATATTTGGGCATCATATGAATATGATAACTTATAATGCTATTCTTTACCACGACATTGTATGCGAATTTTCAACATCAGATGAAATCAACATAGGTTACTTTTTTTTTTATAAGCCATCGGTTACTTTGAATACAAAGTTTTACAATTGATAAATGTTTGATCTATTTTGCTGGTAGCTCTTTTGCATTCTCAGTGATCATGGGATCCCAGAGATGGCCGTTCATTGTAATCACTCAAACGTTTTTTTTATTTGCTCAGCAATTACTGAAAAGTTTTTTACCCGTGGAACAGAATGTGAAAAGATTACCATTGCATATTTTGAATTCGCTTACATATTTTAGCCTCATTCACACATTTCCTACGAAAATAATATTTGGTTTTTATGTGGTTTTAGACATTAGAGTTCCAGTATCTCTAATTATTTCTTTAGTCAAGATATCTAAGGGGGTGCTTGATAACGTTTTTGGTTCCTTTTTATTTTTAGTTTTTTATTTTAAATTTTTTTCAAAACTAAAAACAAAAATGTTTGGTAATTTATTTACGTTTTGTGTTTGTTAAAAGCGTTTTCAAGATTTCTGAAAATTTTCAAAACACAAAAAAGGTGATTTGCTTTGTTTTAAAATAGGGTCATTCCCACAACTATTGAAGCCCGACGACGTCAAAGCCTGGCTGATGGTGTTTACTTCTCAAAGGACAACAACTTTACTGCCACGTACAATTTTTAGCCATAGATTTTCTGTCCAACAAAAGATCCAATGGCCCAAATACATCTACTCTCTCTCTCCCCCACTGTGACTTCTTTTTTTTTTTTTTTGGTGCAACGGAAAGATTCCCCCACTGTAAACATCGATCATTTCATTACCTCAAAGGTATTAAACGGCTCTGTAGCTTACCCAAGAAGCTCTCTCTCTCTCTCTCTCAAAACCATTGGCCATCGGAGGGGTAAGACGTCCAAAAACAGAAGAAATATTTGTTCATGTTTTCATTTTGCTGCATTTCTGTGTGTTGTTCACTGGATTTTTGTCTGTTTTTACTGTTTGTTCATGCTTTTCTGATCATTATTGTACTTGCTCCTCTCAGGCTTTCAACAAAATCTCCTCCTAAAGGTTAAAATTCCGCCCTCCAGTGTAAAACAACTAGATTTCTTCTATTTTTACATTTTTACTTCCTCTCATTGTGTTCTTGAGCTTTTTTATTTGTCTCTCTCATCTCATTCAATACATATATAAAAAAAAAAACAAAATTATGCTGCCAAACATGTTTTGTGTTGTTTTCATTATTTTACTGTTTACAGAAATTTAATTGGCAAACATAATTTTTTCTTTTTGTTTTTATAAACAATAAACATGATTCTACTTTTAGTTTTTTAGAAACAAAAAACAGGAAACAAAAACGTTACCAAATGCCCCCTAAGTGATTAGTTCTCCGTTTTCTTCCGTAGATAAGGAGGTATACATCTGGGTAATGTTTATGCGTTAATATTTATTCCTGTTTTTTCTGTGGATGTGAGTCCTAACTATGTCTTCCTTTTACTGGTGGCATAAGCTTCATATTAAAGAACATCAATGAAAGAAGCATGTATATTGTTTAACAACTGATAATTCACTTGGTGAGTTATCTGGTTGTTATGTTCCCTAATTTTGGATCTTATCTCTATCCCCGATGTGCATATGGCCTATTTTTTCATGGTGGTGATCACTTATAGATTTTTGTGTTTCTCAGCTAGTCTAGTGGGCATAGACTTTATGCGGGTGGTGAAGGAAGGGTGTGGCTATTTGTCGATTTGCAATTGTTTTCTCCGTGTTAGTACCCAAAAAGTTGTCACGCAGTAGTAACTTTTTCCTTCTTTCTCTTCGCGTCTTATAATCATTTTCCAACTCTATAGGGCTTATATAACAACAAAAGTTGGCATCAATATCTTTTCCCTCCCTGTTGCTCATTATTGAGATGCTCTGGACCATGAATGAAGGAAGCATGGTAATGAGCACATAAATTAATTTGGGTCTCTAGGCCTGCCCTCCCTGATGCCTTTCGGCTTTGATTTGAGGGTATGGTTCTGCAGCAAAACGTCCCTGTAGCTCCTCGGTTCTTGGAGGTTTAGGGGGCCACTTTTTCAGTGTTACTCTGAGAGTAGCCACTTTGTGCATATTGCCAAAGGTTAGGTCTATCTCCAATCGTCCCCCGCCCATACCCCCAATGATTGGGGACTAGATGGGTTCTGTTATTGTTGTTGTTGCTCATCATCTAAGTTTTATGCCCATTGGAGCTTTTCATTAAAGTTTGCTAGATATGATGCAACAGCCGGAGAAAGGAGGATTCAAAGGAGGGATATGCTTTTTTTTTTTGGCAAGTCGGAAGTTCAGGGTTAGGAAGGAGAATTGAAAGGAGGGGCAAGGATAAGGAAAGGGGCTGGCGTTGCCATGTAATTCATGTTCAACAGCCCCTATATCGAGTTCAATTTCATGGAATTCGCGAGTAATTAGATGGCGGTTGTCTAAAAGAATTGCTATTCATTTCACAATATCGGACCTATGTTGTAAGTTGTAACTATAAAAGCGCGCTGCATCCTTAATCCCGATGCTTTTTCTTATAGAAGGAGGGCCTTTGTAGCATTTTGGATATGCATACTTATAAGCACAATTAGGTAGTTGACAGCCAGCACGTAATCCTTATGGCATTTGTGAACAAGAAGCCCTTGATAGAGCTCAACGGAGAAAAAGGATTCATGTAGCCGACCCCAAGTAATTGGGACATAAGGCTCGGTTTGGTTTGGTATAAGCACAATTATTCTCATCTCCTATTCTTGTAAACAATAAGGTTCCTCCTGTGATGCGACACTATGTTCAACGAGAAATGACGACATACCATCTAACTGAAGGTCGATCTATTGTCTCTGACAGTTCTTGGAAAAGCAAAGGACTTCCTAGGAGTTTTTTCAGAAGCAAATAAAAGGCTGCAGGATGATGCGAAGGCATGCATATGAATATCATTACCCAAAGTGCCTGTCAAAATTTCACCAATTCTCTCTTTCGTCCTAACATGAATTAGACTTCATGGACATGCAGGACAATGCTAAGGAATACGATATTGAGGCTCTTACCGGGACTGAATCCGAATACATTGAAATGGTGAGTGAGAACTTCTTCAGTAATTTTTTTCCCTATTCAGACAAAGTAGCATCAATACATCTAGTACTTGATGTTGGTATTTGTCCTATTTAGGATTTAATGTTGGGCGTTGCTGATCTCCATACACCTGAGGCTCTTGCTGCTGCTGAGTCTGCAATTGCTGGTTATCAACCAGTGATCTCTTTGGCAGCTAGCAGTAGCAGTGATGATACTAGTAGCGATGAGAGCAGTGACGATGATGATGATGATGACGATGACGATGATGATGACGATGATGATGATGACAGCGATGATAGTGACAATGACGAAACCAATGGCGGTTGTGTTGATGGTGACCGTTTGGCTTGCTCAACTACGAAAACGAAAAGATTGAAGCCCCTCGATGGTGATCTTTCCACCAAACCTTCTGGAAAAGGTAGTTCAAAAAAGCGACCGAAGATTGTTGAGCTCCCATAGAACTGTTTTTGGTTTTAATGCAGCTAGATTTAAAGATCATGTGATCAAATTATCGCTGCAGATAAAACTGTCGGAAAATGTTTAAGGTGCTTTTAGGGTATGAGAGTTAAATGTTGCAAGGTTTTTGAATGTAAGAATGCTGCAAAATGCATAGGGTGTGAGAGTAGATGCTTTTTCGTTATCAATGAGAAAGTGGCAACGTTCCATTCTCAATGAGAAAGTGGCAACATGCTATATTTCCTCGTATATTTGGCCCTCATTCCTATTGAGCTCGGAGCGACGCCCTTATGGCCGCACAGTAGGGTCCCCCCGTCTCCAACTATATTGCTGTTAGCTATTAAGAAAACATGTTTAATAACAAAATGTGAGAGTTGGCGCTCAATTATTGGACCAATTTGGGTTGCTTCTAGAGGCGGCTTTCGGTGATCATGGAGCAGGAGTTTCAGAGCTGCGGAACATAGTTGAATGCATTCAATTGGTGCCTTATTTCCAGTGCCCTATCATGTATACGTTAGTCATAGGCTTGGTTATATATTCTGTGGCTTTACTTTGTAATTGGTCTGGCAATACAGTGGTGTATCAGTGGGTTGAGGCTGTGTACTGTGTGTGAGAGACCGGAGTCAGAGTTTGAGCTCTGGTGAGGGAGCCGTAGCTCCTCCCCCGGGAGAGTTTTTGTAAACTATTTTTGTGTCGATTCATAAATAGTGGAAATTTTCTCTCAAATTCTGTGTTTGTGTGTGGGTGTTTGGTTCTCGGTCTGGGTTGCGCATAACACAAAAAAAATACGGTGTGGTATGTTTTTGATAAACACAAGAAAAATTATGGGAAAGGAGTTCAATGGAATCCTGATATTTTCATTTGATTGACAAATTGGTCGAGTGACAGAAAATTAGAATTACTAGAGAGGAGAATAGAAGAAAGACGATAAGGATATAGAGAGGCAATAGCAGTTAATTCTCATTTCTCCATTTTGTAGCAAGTTGGAGTCTTAGTGGAGGAGTGTTTGCTTTCCGATTAGTGCAGCAATTCCTCAGCTAATAACCTATATCTTTTTTCTGCCATTGGACATTATGCATTCCCCACCACCCTTCCACAGATTGAGCAATGTAAATGTCTATAATCATAGCCATAGATGGGGATCCGGAAATCCTGTTGTGCGGTGTCGCCGCACTATAACCCTGTAGTGACTAGTGCGGTACACGAGCCATTGATCTCGGTAATCAACAGCTCAAATTTCATTCCGGCAATGAATGGCTTGGATCATGCAAGTGCCGAGATGAAATCTGAGCTGTTGATTGTGCGATCAACAACTCGGATGCCGCTCTATAGGATCCCCAATATTGTTCCAAAAAGTTAGCGCATGGGACAGTATATGTTTTCTGGGATAAGGGATTCTGTAGTGCACATCCGAACTATCCATTCGACAATCAATCGAAAGTTCAAATATGTTTATTCACTATTACGGCTAAGAATTAATAGTTAAACTCTTACCGCTAATAGCGCGTCTGCGAATCTAAACCATCATTTGTGGAAATGGACGATTTGGATGTGCATTATAGGGTGCAATACAGTTTTCCAGTACTTGTGAAATGGAGCAATAGGCCCACTCTAATCATTTTATAAAGAGAGAATTTTGATTTTATCCCTCAAACTATACACATTTTTTCTATGTAGTCCTTAAACTATAAAACGCTTCTATGTCGTCCTCAAACTATTCGATGTCTTCCCATGTGGTCCAATTGGTAACTGCCGTCTGTTTTTGGACGGAAATTACACCACGTGACTGTCACGTGGGATAATTCCCCAAATGGAAGGGTTAGAAAGGGTATTTCACCCGCATAAGTGTGTATACATCGATACAACGATGTATACTCCCTCACAGTCTCTCTCTCTACACGATCAACCCATTCTCTCTCCTCTATACATGATGTCGTCCTTTCCTCTCCCTCTCCTCAATAGATCGAGCTAGGTTTGAAGAAAACAAGGCAGACAAGGGTTACATATTTGTGCGGGTTCAAAATCGGAACACCAATCGACAGGATGAATGAGTTAAGGCAAGGAGATGACAAAATCCCTAATTGTAAGTTACCAACTTCTGATTTTTGGAGGGTTTATGATATGCATGTGTGGGTTTTGTTTCTTATGCATGTGTTTTTTGCCTTTTATGACTCTCATGCTTGATTTTAGGATTTTTTTTTTTGAAAAGTGATCCAACAGTGTATTAAACAATGTTCCTGTAGTGGGTGTAATGTGGTCCCTCCTTTGAAGCCAAAAAAATCAATTTGTTTACCTTATGCAGTATAATAAACGTACAATTTGACTTATAAGTATAAAGAATTGATTTTTTTACTTTATAAGTATACTTTTTTGACTGATTAGGGTTTCAATCTGACTTGTTCAATATACTTGAACAAGGGTGTTACGTACATATTCTAAATTGTTTTTTGTTTTGTTTGTCTGTTTTTTACTTTTCAGATATCAACCTTAACTTGTTCTCAATTAAGGTTCACTATGGGGGTATTTTTGTGGTTGACTCTGGTAGAAAGTTCTATGTGGGTGGACAAGTGAGGTACAGTGATTATGAGGATATGACTAGATTCTCATTAATTGAGTTGGATGAAATAGGCAAAAAGTTAGGGTTTAATGATATGGTAGAATACTACTACAAGGTCCCTGGTGAAGGATTCAAAATTATCCAGACTCATGGTGAAGTCAGTGACATGGTAAAACATATAAGGGATAAGGTAATACAGATTTTCATTGTCATTCGTAATTCTATTGTTGATAATTTACAAGATGTCAATGTTGCTGATTGGGAATGGGACTCTGGGACCTTTCCAGAGAGTGGGATTAGCATTGAGAATATAGATATGTTACAGGGGTTAGGTGGCAACTTAGTTGGGGTTAGGTGGCAACTTAGTTGAGGATGACCCAGATTCTGATGCAAACTATGACCACTTTAGTGACAGTGATTATGATTTAAGTGATGAAGATGATAGAATGTTTGACCACTTTAGTGACAGTGAAGTGATCAAAGTAGTATTGAAGGTCAGTATGCAATGTTGTGGGATTATTGCAATGAGATAAAAAAAACCAATCCAGGGACTAGTGTGTATATCCATTTGAAATCAGACTTGGATGGAATAACTACAAATATTTTCCAAAGGTTTTATGTTTGTTGGGAAGCATTGAAAAAAGGATTTGTAGCAGGTTGTAGACCAATAATTGGAGTGGATGGGTGTCATTTGAAAGGGGGACATGGTCTTGGTCAGTTGCTCACAGCTGTGGGCATAGATGCCAATGATCAAACCTTTCCTGTGGCATATGCAATTGTGGAGCAAGAGAACACAAGTACTTGGACATGGTTTCTTATGCATTTGGTTCCAGGCCTAGAGATAGTGAATGAACCTATTTGGACCATTATTTTAGACAAGCAGAAGGTAAAAATTGAACATACTTGTACCTGATTTTCTTGTGTTTTGTACCTGATTTTCTTTTCTAACTTGCTTATTTAACTGCATTTATTTGTCCCAGGGATTGGAAAATGCAATTCAGGAGCTTCTACCAGCAATAAAGCATAGACATTGTGTAAGACATTTGCACAACAACTTCAAGAATGCTGGATTCCCAGGTCAGGTATTGCATGATAAGATGTGGAACCTAGCTAGGGCAAGTTATGTAGGTAAATTTAACTTCTTGATGGGAGAACTAGAGAAGGAAGACCCAGATGCATTTGCTTGGTTGTCACACTCAGATAGAGACCCTTGTCATTGGTCTAGGTCACATTTCATGGTCACTCCCAAATGTGACATTACTCAACAATCTATGTGAATCCTTCAATAAAGCAATCTTGTGTGCAAGAGATAAACCAATACTCACCATGTTGGAAAGACTTAGGACATACTTCATGGATAGGTTAGTTAAGAAAAGGGAGTTTGCAACTAAATCGGTTGATGACTTGGGTCCTAAGATTCACAAGAAGATAAAGAAGATTAAGAATAGATATGGTGACTATATCGTACATCCATGTGGGGAGGGGGAGTTTGAAGTTGTGGGATTCAACAGTGGTCAGTACACTGTTAATCTAAGAAACCAGACTTGCTCTTGTAGAAGATGGGACCTTACTGGAATTCCATGTGAGCATGCTTCAAGAGTGATAGTTGAATCAAGGGGACAGCCAGAGGCGAATGTTAGTGACTGGTACTCAAAGCACAGCTTTTTGACAACATATGGGTACATAATGCATCCCATGAATGGACCTGATATGTGGGAAAAGTCTGGTAAGGCTCCAATCAAACCTCCTGACTTTACAAGGCAACCTGGAAGGCCAAAAAAAGCAAGAAGAAGGGAAGCAGATGAGCCTGCAAAGACTCCATTCAAGCTCAGTAAAATTGGTGTGAAAATGACTTGCAGAAGATGTGGGAAACAAGGCCACAACACCAGGACATGCAAAGCACCACAAGGATCTATAAACCCCACTCCTGTAAGCAACAACAATCCAAGAGGAAGAGGAAGAGGAGGAAGAAGAGGAAGAGGAGGAAGAGGTAGAGGAACAGCAAGGGGTACCACCAGTGTGTTACCACCATGAGGCCAATTTCACTTTTGTTTTGCTTGCTACTCAGTTTTTTTGAGATCCATCTATGTTGCATCTGGGATCTATATTTTGTCAGAACCCTATGTGTTCTGTTTTTTTTATAATTATGCACTTGTAATGGGAACTTCTTTCATTAGCTAGATAGGATATGGTGGAGTTCACTTTTGGAACTTATGTAATAGCCCTCTAGTTTGCAAGTTTGAATCTATCTTTGCAGTTAAATGAATCAAATCTGAGATTGTTGAATCTGTTATTTGAACCTATGATGAGATGTGGAAAGTTGTTTATGAAGTTGTATCTATATATTGCAGGTCCATGAAATTGTGTTTTTGTTTGCTTCTGAAGGTCAATATGCAAACTAGAATTCAACTGATGTTGGAATCTTTGGTTGGCCAAAAAATTAATGCAGTACTACACTTCTGTTTAGGTAATTGCTATTTTTTTTTTTATCTGCAGTAACTGCTTCTATAACCTGATATGTTGGAGCATTATTAGTCCTGAGCATTACCCGTTTTGAGCATCACTAGTTTTGAGCATTATGAAGCTATTGAAATTAATTGATGCACGATTCATGTCCTGTTTGAATCTGTTTGAGACTCATGTTCTGTTTGAGCATTATAAGTGCTTCTAAATTGCTAGAATAGAGTAGGAATTGCATAGAGTAGCAGTAGCAATAGCTTGTAAATTGGTTGAATAGAGTAGCAATCCATTGATAGCATAATAAATCATTACATTTGGCGTCCTTCATGGCAGATATTTAACACGTCCAACATAAGTCCCATTTTTCCTTGTCAACATCACAATGATACATTTTTCCTTGTCAACATCACAAGCATGTAGGATACTCATATTGGGTAGTTGCTGAGGAAGATGAAGCCATGGCAGATATGGAGTTACTGGGGATTAACACAAACACACACAGAGAGAGAGAGAGGGAGAGAGAGAGAGGTGGGGGTACTCTGTTTTTCCCCAGCTATATGGTCTTATATATTGGGTTTTGTTCCAGATTTTGGGGGGAAGCCAAGTTGGTTTGGCGCCAACTTGGTTGGGGGAGGTGGCAGACTATTTTACCCTCTCATTTGGAGAATGATCCCATGTGCTATGCACATGTGTGTAATTTCCGTCCAAAACAAACGGCTGGTTACCAATTGGACCACATGGGAAGACATCGAATAGTTTGAGGACGACATAGAAGCGTTTTATAGTTTAAGGACTACATAGAAAAAATGTGTATAGTTTGGGGGATAAAATCAAAATTCTCTCTTTTATAAAACTTGTGAAGGGTGTCCTTGGTTCTGATCTTTTCTCTCATACTCATTCTATCTCGAGGTTAAGAGTATCACCAATGGTAAACTATTTTAAAAACTGTTTTCTTTTCAAAAACTTAAAAAAAAAAATAGTTTTACGAGGAAAAAAACTTTTTGAAAAAAATACAATTTAAAAAAAAACAGTTTTCGAAAAAACAATAAGTTTTGGGAAAAAATATTTTTTGAAAAGTAACATTTAAAAAAATAATAATTTTTGAAAAAATAATTTTTTGAAAGCATTGTTGAAAAAGGAAGAGATAAAATGGAGAGAAGGTTTTTGTGTATGATGAATGTATTTAATTAAAGAGAAGTGAGGTCCACTAAACTTAGTTATTGACTTGGTTATTGTGAAAATGTTGATAACTTTGAGTATTCAAATGCCAAAATTTGAGTATTGGTTAAGATGTTGCTAAGTTTGAGTATTCCATTGTGAGCATTTTTTGGGCTACACATTGCTAACTTTAACAACCTTTTGATTTTGAGTATGCCATTGGTAATAATCTAACCCTTAGTCTTCCAATTTTTCTTATGTGGCTTTTGATAAACGCTCTTTGGAAACTAACTTTTGGATAAGTTATTATTTCTAGAAACAAAATTACCTCAGGGCATCCTTATTAGACACATCAAAAGAATAGTAAATTTAAGGGTTATTTACCTAGACACCCCCTAAACTATTTCGGTTTGACCGAGACACCCCCTAAACTAATTTTCCTGCGACGACACCCCCTAAACTTCCAAAAAAATTACCCCAAGACCCCTTCCTTAGCATTCCGTCTCCAAAACTCAAGGTTTATGGTCATATTTTGATAATCCAAACCGTTCAAGTTGTTTAAAACATGTTTTTAAGGGTACCCGTGAGAAATCAGCAAAAAAAAATGATCGGTAAGTGTTTGATCCAAACAAATATGTACTTATGAAAAACTCTTTGGATCAAGCACTTTCCGGTCATTTTTTTAGCTAATTTCTTGCGGGTGCCCTTAAAAACATGTTTTAAACAACTTGAACGGTTTGGATTATCAAAACATGACCATGAACCTTGAGTTTTAGAGACATAAGGCTAAGGAAGGGGTCTTGGGGTAATTTTTTTGGAAGTTTAGGGGGTGTCGTCACAGGAAAATTAGTTTAGGGGGTGTCTCGGTCAAACCGAAATAGTTTAGGGGGTGTCTAGGTAAATAACCCTAAATTTAACCTCAACAATATCTTTTACAATTTAGCAACTCACTTTTAAAAACACTCACAAAATCAGCCTCTCTATTTTAATTTAACTCCCAACAAAACTATTATTTCTCTGCCACATATTGCTTTTCGGAATCAGAGGCGAGTATAGGGGAGGCTGTGAAAGTAGCAATAAAATATTAGTGAGGTATGTGTGAATAGTGTAGGTTTATTCACCTGCCCCCAAAAGTATTACTCCCTCCGTCCCATAAAGTTTGTCCGGCACGGAGTCCAATGACTCGAAAAAAATTAGTTCTTTGTCAAAAAAAAGTTAATTTTTCCGCACAAAATAATAGAACAAACATTGATCTATTAACTTGTGCAAAAAAAATTATTTTTTTCTTGACAAAAGTTTATTTTTTTTGAGTCCTTGGACTCCGTGCCGGACAAACTTTATGGGACGGAGGGAGTAATAAAATAATAATTAACCTGATACCAGTGTCTTAACAAAATTGGTGAGGTATTGTAGCAAAGCTATAACTTTTGCAAATCATCTAAATATTTGTTAAGGCTGATTTTGGGGTGTTTTTTTGCCGTTCACTCATCAACATAACCAGCAAAGGGATTTGCCTCCCTTGATGAGGATGCTTTTACTCATGGAATGTCCAAGCTCGGCTAAATTTCAATGGGCTCGGGCGGGCTTCGAATGGGTTTTGGGCCCCTGGGCCAAATTTATTCTCTTAGATCTAGTCATCAAATTCGCTTCGACGCTTTTTAAGTTTGGTAGTCTAGCCATTGAATTTGAGCCTTAGCTACGAGCTTAGTTTAAATTTGCTTCTTCCCCCCATAATCGGTATAAAAAGATGAAAACAGTATTAGAGTCTTGTTTTAGATTTTTGGGCCCTATACGATGATCTTGTGGGCATGGCCCAGGACGCAACTTGAACTCATCAAACATGGACAGAACTTAGAGCCTGTTTGGAAGCTTCATTATTGAATTATTAATTTCACATTAACGAATTCTTTGGGAGCTAAATTGTAAAATACATTTTTGATATAAAGTATTCTCTAAGTCACGCAATGGGCACAAATTGATGATCAGCCTTTGATGTACTTTTGCATTCTCATTTTACATTCTACATAAAAAACCGTATCATAACCTATTTGATAATTACTCACAAATGCTTCTCTGTTGCAAAATCTATTATGCTCACATATTTTAAACACTTTTATTGATTAATAATAATTTATTCTGACTAGAATCCAAAAATCTACGATTCACAATGCAAAAAATAATAGGCTCCCAAACGAGCCCTTAAGAATTGTGTCAGATTGAGAATATTTGGATATGCAATGTGCTTAATTGTGAAACTAAGAGTGTCTCAATTGAGAATTCACGTAAATATTGAAGGCGCAAACTGTTATTTTACGCAATGTATTATCCAAGCGAAGATAAGGATGGGCGCTTCCCAGAGTCGAGTATAGAGAGAGAGAGAGAGAGAGAGAGAGAGAGAGAGAGAGAGAGAGAGAGAGAGAGAGAGAGAGAGAGAGCGTAATCAATTCATGGCTGCGTTACTGTCCTTCAATATTCAGGGCCCTTGCCTATACAGGCAGCAGCAGCTCTTCATGGGTCCCAAATTGGATGGTGCAGGTGGGTCCTACAAGCCGCTGATTGTCACGGCCAAGGTCAAAACCAGAAGAGAAGACAGAATTGCCCGCCACACTCGTATCAGAAAGAAGGTACATTCTAATTGCTTTACATTTTCTACATGATGATTTATAGGTGGGTCGCTTGTTTGAAATCAAGGATTTTGAAGTGGGAACAAATGGCATCTACCAGTGTTCTAAAAGAAGGCCTAGTACTCACAACCTAGGCGCTAGAACCTAGGCGCTAGAAGGCACCTCGCCGACTACCCGACTAATTGCCCGACTAGGTGCCAAGTAATCGGTCCTGGAATCTAGAAGGTGTCCGGTCGCCCTGGGAGCGCTAGCGAGTTTTAGAACCTAGGCATGAACCCATTACTCCGCTGCCCTGTTCTTGCAAAGGATAATAAGTCCGAATGATAAACATTGTGACCGAAATGTGACAAACGTTAATTAAGTACTTATCTCCAGCCTTTATTCTTACGTTTATTCCAATATGAGTAAAAAAATTGAGTAATAGCTTCATTTGGTATGAAACACTCCGATAGGCAAACCCAAATCTAAGCAAAAATATAAGTAAAAAGCTTCATTACTGGCATTGTTGTAAATTTGGGAGGGGAGAAATAGCCTTGCAAAATTTGAGCAAAAGTTTGAGTCTCCCTTGATTTGAGTAAAATTCATTTGATATGGGTTTGAGTGAAGGAGTGGAGTGGATTTTAGGAGGTTTGACTCAAATTAGTTTGAGTTAAAAAAAAGTATGGAGTAGATAAGTACTTAATGATGCATTTCGAGGCAAAATTTGTGCAAAAGTATGGAGTAGATATAAGGAAAAATTTGACTAGAAAGCTTCATTAATGGCATAGATGTAAGTTGTGGAGCAAAACAAGCCTTCAAATGTTAGTAAAAATGTGGGTCTCCCTTGATTTGGTTAAAAATTTGAGTAAAAAACTCAATCTTGTGTGAGTTTGAGTCAAGGAATGGAGTGATTTAAAAGGATTTTGCTCAGAATTTGGTTATGTGTCAATTAAAAGAGTAAGGGCTGGAGATGCTCTTTGACATGGCAAACAAAGCCGTAGCGTCCCTAATTAGGGATTCGTGATTGCTACTGGTAGCTCTCTTTAGAATAAATAGCCTTAAATTCAAACTGCTGCTGGTTAAAGGCAGGCATTCTGGGAATTTTGTTCGATGTAGCCTGGAGGTTCAGAAACCTCTTCAGCTGTTTGATTGTGTCTTTAGATGGAGAATGTGGGTTTTTGGCTATTATTGTAGTATAAAGTTATTTTCGTTGAATCGGAAGTCAAAAGTATCAAATTGGTGATTTCTGATAATCAATTTTTTCCAACTTATTTAAGCTGTTTCAGCCAAGATGCAGCAGCAGTAACAAACAAAGCGACATATATGTATATAGATACTATCAGAGCATTTCTAGTAAGGGCTCCCTTACATAGTTACGGTGCAGGATTTTTTGTTTGAGATCAAATTTCGATGATCGGAACCGTTTGATGTGTTTAAAACATGTATCTGAGGTCCAACGCGAGGATTTGTCAAAAAACAATACCCGGAAGGGCTTGATCCGAGCATTTTTCGATAAGGGTATTTTTTTTTGACAAATCCTCGCGTTGGACCTTAAAAACATGTTTTAAACACATCTAACGGTTCGGATCATTGAAATTTGATCTCGAACAAAAAATCCGCATCGTAGTATATAAGGGATCCCTTATTGGATATTTATTGTATATATTTATATATATAAGCTTCTAATAAGGTCCCTCATTTTAAAAAAAGTGTGGACCTAGGGGTTTTTTCAACTTTACGAACCAAATTTCGACGATCCAAACCGCTCAATGCTTTTAAAACGTGTTTTTAAGGGTCTCCGCGAGGAATCTCCAAAAAAATTTACCCTTAAAGGCTTGATCCAATCAGTTTTTGATAAGTGATCGGATCAAGCCCTTCCGGGTATTTTTATTTTCGAGATTCCTCGGGGGCCCTTAAAAACACGTTTTAAGAACATTGAGCTGTTTGGATCGTTGAAATTTGGTCCGGAAAGTAAAAAATACCTCTAGGTCCGCATTTAAACTAAAATAAGGGTCCCTTATTGGAAGTTTATTATATGTATATCTATCATAAAGGAGACTTCGGAGAGCCAGAATTATTAAAGGAATGACCATATGAATGGGTGCATCATGACATCGTAATCCATCTCACCCGAATAAATTAGTTGGTTGCTAAATTCGAGCCAACGAAACTGCAGCACACACCACCCTGACTTGACTGATACAATCGATTTTCGTATGCTAACCGAGAAACACCTAAGAAAGTGCCGGCTTTTTATTGCAACTTGTGGATGACGCAGAGGGCTTTAACAATAGGATGCAACCCTAACGTGATGCTGCTTCATAGCCTTATGGGTGTTATTACCACTCGATGCGCTTGACAATTATTCCCTACAATTGTGTGGAGAAGAGATAATCGCGGCTCTGTTGCTGCCACTGTTATGCTACAGCTGTTTCACCCTCCAACCACATCATTGCCATTATTGTTTAGGCTATCACAACCGCTATTTGAAACTGTGAACTATTGACAGTAGTTCTTTGGAATGATGCTGTAAGAAAGGATTCAATTTTTACTGGGATTTAACATAGCTTTGGTTCTTCTGTTTACGTGATAAGTACTTGGTTAAACACAACTTTGTTAAGCAGTCTCCAAGTAATTAAAATTATTGTTTCTTGAGTTGAGGTAAAAACTATGGCTTTAGCTTGTTGAGTTGAGTTGAAAATGAACGCGGCTTCGGATTTGTGCCTGTTTGGAGTCTCTTATAGAGTATGCTAATAGCTAACGTCCTGTAAAACTTTGATGTGAACATGATCACCTTACATTAGGACAAGAGTTAGCATTTTTTAGAAGCAGTTAGCAGAAGTTCAAATGCTCAATAGCTGTAGGCGTAGCGTTCCCAAGTTGTTCCTTTTGTAGGTTATTTAGGTTTACTATCATTGCAAGCCTCACATGCTAGTCATCCACAGAAAATTTTCCTTTCTTTGGCCAGATTCCTCCTATAAATTTTTCCTTTCTTTTGCCAGTCTCCTTTTGGGCTCTTTCTATTTCTTTTAACCTCAATCTCTCCTTGTTTTGTTGTTGCATAGCTGATTCATTAGGGTTAGGCGACCTATTGGAGTGGGGCAGTGGGGTAAATGATTCCCGTAGAACGTTAGAAATTGGGGAGCTAATATCATGTCTATGTAATACTTCTCTGAATAACTTAACATGAACCTGGCAAATATGGGTGATTCTGCCATCGGTATCCTAGACCATGAGATTGCCAGCTTTTAGAAAGAACATATAAAAAATATAATGGTGATATGTTATCCGTCAACTACAATTTAACTTCAGCTTTGGTCACGTATGAATTTTCCACCATTCAGGAAGGAAACAATAATTTTACGAAACGTTCCTATTTCCCAATTTATTAACAATTTGTTTGACTGTTTGTTTTAGTTTTCGATTTCTTTTAGTAAATGTATATGATGGGGTGGAGTACTGGAGTTTGTATTATATGCTTAATATGGAGAAGTGGGATATTAGTTACTTTACTGACTCTGCTAAGGGAAATCCCTGCTTCTCCCTGTTGTTGTGGGAACCTTACTACTGATTATGGGATTCGGTTTCTATGTTCCTTGGATTTTTTAGTAAAAAAAAAATGCTTCTTCTGAAATTCAGTATTTATTTCTCTCAGTTAGAAGGGACACCAGAAAGACCAAGGTTGTGTGTCTTCCGCTCGAACAAGCATATGTATGTCCAGGTTATTGATGACACGAAGATGCATACTCTTGCTTCGGCTTCAACAATGCAGAAACCAATCTCCGAGGAGTTCGACTACACCTCTGGTCCAACTATCGTAAGTACCTTGGAACTAATGCTGCCAAAAATGAAAATAGAGATTAAAAAAAAAAAGGAAGTAAAAGAAAATGATGAACGAAAAGAATTAGGTTATAGACTACACAAGCTGTTTTTCCTTATTATCAACTTATAACATCTAACTGAATATTAAGTCTGAAGAGTGAAGCTGAATTCCCTCAGCTCTTTCGATTCAATTCATTTATTTGTTGCAAATTGTATAGTTCCGTCCATGGTGTGTTTTCATGCATAAGTTGCTAATTCGTTCTGAAAACGATAACTGCATGCACCGAGATTGTTCTTTTGCCATGAGCTGCTTCTTCATTTACAAGTTGCTAATTCATTATCAAGAAGGTGGTTAAATGAGTTCTGGACGTATGTTAGATTTTTTTACAATGTTTTTGAAACTCTAACCTCTTAGAAGAACTATATTGTCATTTCAAACATACAAAATGATAATAAAATATATGTCAGACGAAAAATTAGGTTGAACATCCAGTCAAGATTTTGTCCCAATATGTTTTCATAATGCACTACTTGGTTGATGAGTCCATTTTTTACACTCGGAAGCGGAATGGGGTGTGGTTCTACTTGTGGGATGTGAGCTAAAATGCATACCTTAGATTACTCGATTGGAGTTCAGTGAGGTTGTTGATTTGATCACAAGATAATTTTTGCAATCGTGAAGAGAATTCCAAAAAAGCTTACATTCTGCGTGCGACTTCCAATTCATCAGGTGTAAATAACCTTTTCTAAGACACTTTCTTATGCACAAAAAGAATAAAAAATTAAAGTGGAAAAAGAATAATTGAATGCACATCCCGAGTCATTACATTAACTTTTTGTTCATTGGACTGTCACATACCCCCAATGATTGGGGACTAGATGGGTTCTGTTATTGTTGTTGTTATTGTTGTTGGACTGTCACATTTAGGTGATATCGTGAAATTGTTGCTGTTATTATTTTTGTTTTTCTATTTATGCTTTGTCTTACCAAAACTATTTGCGAACATGTTTTTTAGGTTTTATTATTGTGATGAATGTTTAGACTAAGCTATTATTCATGTTTCCTAGTTAGTCTAGGTTTTCTCTTTATGCCTATATAAGCTAGGTTTGAGGTGCTTTTTGGATCAGATTTTAGATTCTAGGTACTTTGGAAGCTTATTCTTAGCTTTTCGCAACAAACAGCACCAACTTTTACTACAGCTTAATTTTAATCCCACAGCTATTGCAAATGGTATATTTGCTTCGATTAAAATCTGAAAATCTAAAATCTGCAGCAGAATATGAAGTTAGCATTTAAAATTTGTATCCACAGTTATTGCAACACATGCCCATAAAGGCATGTTAGGCCTTTGTGTTAGATACATCAATGACAGCAAGGTTCTTGAAATTTCACTTTTTTAACAGCGACTAATGACTTCAAAAACCTGGAAGAGTTGATGTTTGCATGTTTTGGTGTCAGGAAGTGGCAAAGAAAATAGGTGAGATTATTGCAAAGACCTGCTTGGAGAAAGGGATCACCAAGGTGGCATTTGACCGTGGGGGATTCTATTACAAGGGACGTATTCAAGTGCTCGCAGATTCTGCTCGGGAACACGGGCTTGAGTTTTAGAGCTCTTTTGTAGTCAGTTTCAAGTTATTTACTTGTAAGTTGGTCATTTTGTACTTGATTTATTTCCATTTTGAATGCAGGATACGATCGCGGGTTACACAATTCTAATCTCTCATTATGTTTTGTTCAAGCTGAAAAAGATGCAAGTCAAATTTGTGCTTAGGGACAAACATTTAATAACATTGCAGCTTCAAATCAGCCGCAGGCTGCAATCCCAATCTTCCGCGGCTTCAAAAGAATTCACGTCGTCCCTTGTCTAATGATTTTATCTAATGACTTCGGGTAAAGCTTAAGCTAGTAGGTGTCGATATTCAACATGTACATTACTTAAATGTCAAATAAGGCGGGGGCTGTTTCCTACAAAAAAAGTGGGTCGATGACTTAGTCGAAGCCCATAGTTGTAAATGCGCAGTCATGCCAAGATCACGCTTAATCTGAGTGTGGATGAATTGACTTCTAAATAGACAAACTGTGTGCTAAAACGAGCCGTAAAAATAGAAGACATCAAAAGGAGAATGTTTTTTTAGTTTAGGAATGATAAGAAAAAATGTAGATAGTTTACGGGATAAAACTTAAAAAAAAAAAAAAAAAACTGAAATGAGTTTGCCATAAGATTTTCTGGGTGATTGATTTTATGGGATTTCTCATTTTAGCACGTTGAATTTTATGTCATTTTAGCACATTGATTTTATGAGACACAAAATCAACGTGCAAAAATGAGAAATCCCTTAAAATCATCAAGTTGATTTTATGAGATTTTCCATAAAATCTTATGGCAAACTCATAATCTAATCACAGCAAACACAAAAATCAACTTTTAGTTGCTTAAAAAAAGAAAAAGATAAAAGGGTCAAAATAGTACAACTTTGTTTTTTATATACATCTTAAACTGATAAAAAAAAAGGTACCGGAAATAGACTTAGGAGCGTTTTCCGAATGATTTTATGAAATAAAATCTAATTTTGATAAAATCTACATAGTTTTTATAAAGGTGTGATAAAATCACATTATTTCCCCAAATGATAAAACGTAGCCTTTATTTGATAAACATGTAGTTTTGCTTCTATCATTCGAGGATCCAAGATTTTATGAAAACTAGATTTTATCTCATAAAATCATTTCAAAAACATCCCTTCCCCTAAAAAAAGAAAAGAAAAAAGAAGAAGGTAACTGGAAAATGGAAATAGCTATATGCATACGCAGACACTGAATGCATGCATGGTCCATGGATGCATGTGTGTGTGTATCATGATTCATGATGTATGGTAAGGCCGGCACAAATTGTTTGTTTAAGGTTTCTGTCAATAGACGAATCATCGTCCAGCAGGTACATTGAACTTGGACAAATTCCTAATGGAATTTCCATGCCAAAGGCTATAATAGAGCCTTGACCCAATTCCATGTCTTATCACATTTGGCTCAATTTGGACGATTTTACCCCTTCAATTTATGGCTTGCCTTCTCTGATTTTGGTAATCAGTTGATTTCCCTGTGGCTGTTTTGGTCTTTTGATTGTTTTGTTGCACAATTGCGGAATTTCCCCTTTTGTTTTATAAGTTTCGCTTGGGTCCCCACTACTTTATATATGTTGCTTTTATATCTCTTATAAAATGTTTTGTCGAAAAACCAAATTCTTTTAATCATTTACAAATAATTTTAACATTTTGGATTACATTATATTAAATCAATAAATGAACAATTTATCTGAGTTGTAAAAAAAACCTAAAACAAACCAAAAAAATATATCATTTCTAAACCTATTGAACTAAGTAAAAAATTACATAGCATGCACATCTTTAATTTTTACCAACGGGCAAACACTACAACCATTAACCTTGTACGAGCACGTTGCCTAATGCCTAGTATTACTACAACTGCAACAAAACCTCCAATTTGAAACAGACAGATTGTATAGTATGTGGTGCACATATCGTGTATAAATAGTATGTGGGATCCACTTTCGGATTCCACACTAACAATTCAAACCGTTCACTAGATTTAAAATATTTTTTAGGGAAGCTTGTAAAAAATTAGGTCAATCGGATGAGCATAAATTCTTAATCCATTCAGAATTCATATCTGGATCAAAATCTTACACTCATCAGATTAAACTGATTAATTACGAGACTACTTTACTAATTATTTTAAATTTAACAAACAGTCTGAATCGTAAGTTAGAGAGCGTAAAGTTAGCCCCACAAACCGTCTGTGCATGAGCTGTGCACTATAGATCTCTGTGAGAGTTGTGTTAGCGGAATGACTGTAAGCTCATTTCCCAAAAATGCAACTTCCAAATAAAAGAAAAAGACAGATACAGCAGGTTCATTGCATCTGGACATTTGTCAGATTATGGCTCTAGTCTGTTAACCGACCTTCCTTCTCTTTCTTTGGGAGTGTTTGTGTGCCTAATAAGTTTTCAATAATGAATTATGGTAACGGCAGACAAAGGGGATGCATGTGGGGCCCGGCTCCCAGCTTCCCGCACACCTCTCAATTATCCTAAGATTGATACCACTATATTTTAGGTTTTATTTGTCCAAATTATGAGGGAGGATTTCTTCAAAATTGTTAATTATACAAATAGTTTCAGATTGGATCAACGGTTCGGCGGATTTTTCACTTACGCCCAGTGGCGATTCCAGGAGTTCGAAAGAGTAGGGTCATTCATAAACATCAAATACTTTCACAAACCATAAATCAACAAAAATCACAATAACAGCAACTAAAAATCTTGTTTCAACAAAAATCACATTTACAGCTCATCTTAGCAAGACAGATCAATGTCTCCTTATCAAAATAACAAAACGAGTGACTAGGATTCAATAAAGCCATACAAAGAAACAATTTTTATGAACTTTTAGGAGTTATCCAGTGGTGTCACCACAAAATTTAGGGGTTTCATTTATGATTTTGATGCTTAATTTATGTGCTCAAGCATGAGAATGAACACATAAATTAATTTGGGTCTCTAAGCCTGCCCTCCCTGATGCCTTTCGGTTTTGATTTGAGGGTATGGTTCTATAGCAAAACGTCCCTGTAGCTCCTCTGTTCTTGGAGTAGTAATTTTTTTTTTCCCGTGGGGTCAATTGACCCCACTCTCCCCAACGTGGAATCGCCATTGCTTACGCTTACCAAAGAAAAGTGATTTCTCATGTGCAATTCGTGGCCAATGATACTATGGGCCTATTTGGCAGCCTACTAATTTTTCCATTTTCCACTTCTAACTGTTTGGCAGCTTCACCCATAATGTGTTACAGAAAAATGCATTTTTGATTTCTGGTGTTGGAGAACAAATATACGTGTTTTGAGTGTACTTTTTGAAACTGAGCATACCGAATTGGGTTTTGGTCCATTTTTTACTTTTCCAATTCCTCTCATCGAGACGAATAAATATTCCCCAAAAGTTTGACGCAAAAGTAAAAAATACGAGAAATTTAAATAAACACAACCAATAACTGACTTTTAGCCTAGTGACTTTATTTTGGGAAACTCCCCCTAAGAAATGTTAAATGATGAATTTGTCATCCACTTTTTCCTTAATTACACCCGTCCCCATAAATTCAAGTTTGTGATGTTCCCGGTCTACATTCTTTTTATTGTATTTTTCGGCCTTCATTTTTGATAATTTCATTTTTTTTTTCAAAGAGAATAATTTCTTATTTTCATTGCTCATAAAATTGTCCAAAAGGGGCATTAATTGTATTTGCTTAGTATAGTCGTTCGAGAATGTGATAACTTTCTTACCTTAGTTTTTATTTTTATATATCAATGGTAATATAGTTACTACCCAAGGATCAAAACTATTTTTGTACGAAGCGATATGCAATGAACAAAAAAAAAAACAAAAAAAAACAACGAGTGTTATCAATACAAATTAGGCAAGGGGTAACGTGGTAAAAATAAAATAAAACTCTAGTATTCAGATTATATTTCCAAACAAATACGGCAAAATTTATTGTGCACAAATCAACCAACAATTTTACTGATTATAATTTGCAAACACTCTGATTAACTTAAAAGTTGATTTTAAACTTTTTACAACAAAATCTGATTTTAGGTTAATCATAACTTTACAATTATAGTAATTGTCATGTTTATTCAGCGGCACATCCCAAACCTTATATGCGTACAACTGAGGCCCCCGTTTTTGTTAAATTGCTTAATTGAATAATGCCGCCTTAAATCTTTACCTTTTTGCATAATCATCAATTTTTTAAAATTTCAATTTATTAAAATCCAAAATAATTCATAGATATATTGCTAAATGCTGTAAAAGATTCGGATCGGATCATAGATTCTCTTCAAGTGAACCAGGCTACCCTTTGTACGGGGTGAATTTTTTTTTGAAGAATTTAATGGTACCATAATTCGCACCTTCACATATCTTATCTTTTTTCCGCCTTCTTTTTTGACCTCCCAATCTATCTTATCTTAAAATAGTGAAAGGTCTAGATTCTTCCAACATAAAATATTCAAGAAGAAGAAGTCCACAACAGTTAGTATGATAGGGGTCTAGCTTCTTTCGTGTTTGACTTTTTGTGAGCTCTCTCAACTTATTTTGATAATCGAAATCGTCTATTTTTAAGATTTTCTTGAAAGTTGTGTCACCATTAACGTTATATTCTATCAATCCAATCTCGTTTGACATGTTCTAAGAAGAAGTTTATATTGAAAATAAACTATCGAATCATTATATATGTTGGAACTTTCTTACTGAAGATGTGTTTCAAAAATATATCAATCAGTATAAGATTAGCAAGATTTTGTCATGCTTAGAGTTCTCGATAACATTTAAAAATTGAACAGTTTCGATTATCAAGATAGATTTTGAAAGAACTCACAAATTGCATAAAGGACAATTTAAAGTGCGTTTGGACTAAAATTAATTTTTACTAAAAACAATCAGTATTATTTAAGATACATTTTTTTTTTGGCTTTTCGTAGTAATTTTTATATCACATTATTCGGCTCCACGAGAAAAATAAGGAGAATATATAAAAAAAGAGATCAAAGTGAAAAAAGTTAATACAAGACGAAGCTAAAGATACTAAGAAGACTGGTTTTTCGACATACAACATCTTTGATAGAGTAATTTTTTTTTCTTCTACTCCCTCCGTCTCTTTTATAGTGTGTACATTTCCATTTTGGGTTGTCCCTTAATAAGTGTGTGTTTTGAAAAGTTAGTGGGTACATTTCCTATTTTGCCCTTAAAAGTAGATTCCTTTTAAAAAAGTTAGTGGGTAGGAGTATTATATTGATAATGGTAAGTAATGGAAAGTAAATGTAAAAGTTGTAAAAATTGATGTCAGAGAAAATAATTGGAATTCCCAGCCCAGGTAACACACTTAAAAAAGGACGAAAGGAGTAATTTCTATCAAAATTTTCTAACTTTTTTCAATTTCAACGATAAAACAAAAAACTCACCAAATTGAATAAAAATTAATAAAATAAAATAATTCCATGAAAAAAGATTAAAAAATTTAGGCCAAATGGTTTGCCTAATGCCTATGGTAGTATGACATCATATGGTTTATATACTCGGATATACATACACACGTAGTACTACATATGCATATTGATGGAGTAAATTATGTGGCAACGTAAAAAACATGACAAACTGCAGTATAAATAAGATCTTCGTCACAAATTGAGATCTCCTCCTCCAAAACCCCAAAGCACAAAGAGAGAGAGAGAGAGAGAGAGAGAGAGAGAGGTCCTGTCGAAGCTCCAGGGCTTGCGATAGAGCCGAACGGGCAAAACCTATTGCCATTCTACTGTAAGAACTCCAATTCCTTCTCTGTTTTGTATTTTCTCCAATCCATTTTATGTGTTCACAACACAAGATCTATCTGTATCTATAGGTTTGTACGTATGTATTGTGTATAATGCCGTCTGGTTGCTTAGGAATTTGGGCTGGGGTGAAGCTCCCCGCCGCACATCTCTCTCAGGTCTCATCTTGGGGGCCTAATCCTGGCCTAATTTTTTGGGTTTTTTTTTTATCGAGTTTTTTGGTTGATTTCTCTTAATTTTTGCATGTTCGGGTCAAATTTTCTTCGATTGTTCGTCTCTACGACAGGAATTGAAAAAGTGTAAAAATGTTGACTAAAGATGAAAAAGGGGAAAAATGTTCGAAAAAGACAAATATGTACTCTGTTTTTTTTTCAGATTTTGGTCTATATTTTCTATGCTTAAAAAGGGTAACTACAAGTTATATTGATACCGAGTGTCCGTAACAAAAATTAATTTAGTCCAAATGCACTTCTCGTTAAAAGAATATCAATGCAAAAAGTCAGCTTGATTGAATATTAATAGATTCATCACAATTACTTCAATTACTTGTATTTTTTATGGTAAACTTAAAAGCATTTCATTTTAACATATACATAGGATAGGAGTATGAAACTTATACATGTTTTTTTTTTTATGGTTGAGGGTATGCAGTGTTAATTGAACTTCATTTGCAACGATGGTGTTCTGGGTTTTTGGATACGGTTCATTGATTTGGAACCCTGGGTTCGAGTACGATGAGAAAGTGATAGGCTTCATCAAGGATCACAAGCGTTGTTTTGATGTTGGTAAGTAGGTCTCAAGCTTAAGTGATATTAGACTTTTCAAATGATACACAGCTTTAGCTTTCTAATTTTTCCTATTATATTTGCTTTTGGTCATCTCCTTTTTGTGTTCCAGCTTGCATTGATCATAGGGGTACACCTGAAAACCCAGCAAGAACTTGTTCCTTGGAACATGATGAAGGAACCATTTGTGTAAGTAGCTAAAAGTTCAATGCATTTTCATTCTACTCTCTCCGTGCTATTTTGATAGTCCCATATTCCATTTTGGGCCGTCCCAAAATGCATGTCCACTTTCCAAAATTAAACAGAGAATCTTGGTGAAACTATATTACCCTTGTGTTCAAATGGAATTGGTACTATTTACATCAATCAAATTTGAAATGTCACCTCTATTGGATTCACCAAATGTACAACAATGAATAAATAAATAAAGGTTATAATTGGAAAGTCATACTTTTAGAGCAATCATTTTGCTGTCTTAAAAAGTTGGAATCCCCAAAATTGGAATCCCCAAAAGGGACTATCAAAATGGGAGGGAGGGACTAGTTCTAAATCCGAGTCTTGTTACGATTGATAGATTTCCATTTTTCTAGTGATCAAAGCTTTTGCATTGGATTGCTTTTTTTCTTTTCAGATTATTTTGCATTGGCTACACAAAAATTTCTTTCCGCTAATTTCTGTTTTCGTTTATCTGATTTGTGTTTTCTTCTATCAGTGGGGTGTTGCTTACTGTGTGCGAGGAGGTCCTCACAAAGAAAGGGTGGCAATGGAGGTATTTTCTGTCTCTAGCTGTTCTTTATGATTTCTATGGAGTGTTGCCAAATGCCGAATAGTTAGTGAAAGGGCAGCAATCGAGGCTACCACTATCTTTTAAAATTTGTAGTTAAAACTACAAGTTTGAATATCAACACTAATGTTTCCGCTTTGTTTTGTAGTACCTGGAGAGGAGAGAATGTGAGTACGATCAAAAGGCTTCTGTGGACTTCTATAAGGTATTTTATCCATTGGTTTTATAGTCTCCTGCCTGAAATACCAGTTTCGGATGTAATTGAGTGTCGATGTCATCAAATTCTCACATCAAGGATACAGGGACACAAATTTCTTGAAACCCTTTTATATGTTTCGTTTATTTTTCAGGTTAATGGTGTGTGGGAAGCATCATAGAGCATTTCGTCCACTGTAGAACAATTACATGCATACTCTACAATTAACTTCTTTTATAGGCATTTTTTCTCCTCTCTTTTGATAAGAAAGAACGGATTGTGTTAGGGGGCACAACCCACGTTCAATGAAGAAAAATGTTATTGTTGGGCCCGGAGTGCCTCCATGGATTTGGTTATACAATGCCACTCCTTGTGACCGCTCTAAAAACAGACTTGCGGGTGCGATGTTGAATGCCATAAAAGACTTAATTGAAACCCTTCCTAATACCGATTGGTTTTAGGAGAGATGGTGGAAAAAGAGTCAGACAGTTATGCTTGGTAGAGGATTGCCCAACTAAAAATGTCCCTGTCCATTTCCCTAGGAGAAGTGTAAGGAGTTAGGAGGAGGGAAAGCCCTTTCCCCTTAGATATAATTGGGTGATTTCAAGCCGTCAAGAAAATCAAGCTAATATGTGATGAGGACAGTACACTAAAGCATAGGCCTTCTTCACGGCTTTTTGATCATGATGCATCATGAACGTGCCAATATGTGATCGGGGCGACCGGAGATATAGGGATATATCAGGACTTCGATAGGGGTACGTCATACACTTTCAAGGGACTATGTAGCATAACCGTAATTGGTATAGTTTGTTTCTTTCATCAGTGTACTACTTGCGTTGAGCATGCCAATGAAGGTATTCCGCTGAAAAATACCCATTCTATTAATTGCCAATAGGTGTACACCTTACTGTGTTACCTACAACAGATTACTCCCCCACTTGGAGTTAGTTGTCACACATCGCTCTACGAAAGGTTCTACCTCATTTTCTAAGAGTCACTTTTGACACACTCCATGTGTACTTCGGAGTGCACTTCCATGTCCAATCTCGAAGTACACACCTCTCAGATGAGTTCTTTCCCCTATATACGTCCTCACTGAATGGCTAGGATCATCTTGATCTAAGGGCGCTTATTCTCTTTCTAGAATCCTCTTAGGCAATATCTTCATTTCTACAGCCCTTCACAATGTTCTAGGACTCCCCGCACCACGTAGGATTCACTCAATCTTGAAATGTTTGGTTTAGTATTTCCTAGTCTCCAAACAAATTTTCAACCCTCTTTTGCATTTTGGAAAAGGCCAGAAGCGTTCAATGTGAAAGCTGATACTCAATTGGTGATTAGAGGATTTGATAGCATATTGTTGGACTTGACATATTCCAACGCTTTCTTTCTTTCTTTTCCTTGAGGAAAAATGTATTGCAGTGTCTGAGAAAAAAAATATGGTTTTCATATATTCTATTGCTAGCTGGTGAAGTAACCATTGTATTATGTAATATTGGTTGAATCTGTTTGGATTTCGATGATTCTACAATGGCAGTAATTTGGATTTTTTTTAATCTACTCCTTGGTTGATAGTTGGAACTTTCTTTCTTCTAGTATGCGAAACTATGTATACCCATATCATATGTTGTCATTACCTATGTGTTGTCATACACCTTTGTATAATGAAGCAAGTTTCCATAATGTTATATCCGATTACCGTTGAATCTTGCCATAGAACAAGTTCTTTAGTGATTTGCAGTAAACTGGAATAATTACATCTACATCTCTTGTTTCAGATTTCTTGGATATGGTTTCTCTATGTTTAGGATCCACTATATGGAAATTGGCAACTTCAATTTACAATTAGATCTTTATTTGGCAACTGCATGTGAGATGGCTCCTATTGCCTTTGCTTTATGAGAATTTGATGCAATGCAAATTTAACCCAGCTTTAGCGACTTGGAATAAACGGAATGCTGCTAAGTTTTGTTTGAAGACATGTATCGGTTTGAGTACACACCTCCAAATTCTGATTCTCCTTTTGTGTCCTGTTTAATTCAGGAAGGTGAGACTGCACAACCTGCTGTAAAAGGAGTCATCGTGTAAGTCAACAAGTCATTTTGCTCTCTCACTCGGTTCCATTCATATTGTATTATTGCCCAATCCAAAATAATGGATTGAGTCTCCAATTAGTCCTGCTTATTTCTCACTCTCGCTCTTGCGGAACACTCACACATCCACGGCTTAAGATGAATTAGTAGCTCGGAATGTTAATACAAAGAATATTTTTAACCTTATATCTTATTATTGCAGTTTTACATCCACTCCAGATCGAGAAACAAATAAATATTACCTTGGCCCTGCCCCAGTGGAGGATATGGCGAGGTAGCGTGTATGACATTGTTGCTCAACCTCCTTCTCCTTCTCTTTTTCCAAAAGAGTAAACTCTGCGGGATTTTATTTTATCTTCACAGAATTTGTATTCAAGTTTTCTCATTCTCATTTCTCATAATCCCTCCCAGACAAATTGCAACTGCTTTTGGCCCGTGTGGAAACAACAGAGACTATATCTTCATGTTGGAAGAGGCTATGTATGATATCGGTAAGTTTTAGCGCTCCACTCCCACCACTTATATATCAATTTGATAGTACCTTCCTTGAAATCTGAATCTTTTGTGGTACATTAGATTTGACTTTTGTAAGCTTTATGGACAGGTCATGAAGATGATTTCGTAATAGAACTGACAAATGAAGTCAGGAAGGTCCTTGGAATTTTTGTAGTCCTACCCACGGGGAAGAAGAAGAAGAAGAAGATTGTGAGGCCATCGTCCCATAGCCATCGCAAGTCCCAGATCCAACCTCTTCCTGAATATACATTCCCAGAAGCCAAATTGCTGAAGAATACAAATTGCTGAAGAAGCAGGACAAAGGCAAAGCTTATCCAACTTAAAGCCATTACATTCATTCTTGCAAAATCTCCAATCAGCGATCTTTGTTTGCTTTTGGCATAACCTCACGAGTCATGACTTGTCTTTTCTTGCAACACATTGTTCCTACGAGTTCTTTGGATTTATGGAACCTGAATTTCATATTAATGTCCGTTCGGCTGCTATTTGGATTAGAAGATCGGAATTTGCTAACCACCGTCCGGCGTAGTGCATTGTTTTGTGCAACATTATTGATGATCTTAACTTAAGTTTCCGATCAATATTGATGATATCCAATTGTAGGCAGTATTCTATATGGGAAATTGAAAACTTATTCATTCCCACTTCATTTAAAGATGGAGCATAAATGTTTAAATGAGGCATGTTTAAATGAGGCATTGCATGTTTCGGTTTGGTCTGTCAGAAATAGGAATGGGATCCTCTCCGGTCCCTTCAAGGGACTAGACGGTCCTGTTCGGGTAGTTGTTAGGCCCTTCACATGTTTGTTTGATGATCAGAACTGATCTCATTGAGAACATAGGCAAGCAAAAATTCATTCTACTCGAATATTATTTTATGGGTTTTCGAAACATATTTATTGCTAAAATAATGAATTTTTACCTAATGTCGCGATATTTTCTAAACCCAGGTAAATGTGTTTTGAAAATATATAAATGATATCCGAGTAACGTGAATTTTGATATGCTTGATATTCTCGAATATCAACGGTATGGATCATCAAAAAGGATCTGGGAAGGGTTGGAAAAACGACCCAGATAGGACCATCCAGTTCCTTTAAATGGATTGGAGAGGATCTCATTCTGTCAAAACATTAAACAATGGGAGAGGTACTCATTGACGAATACATCTTTCATTTGGGTTCTGTTTGTTTTATCGTAAAATTTGAATTCTGTTTATTTTATTGTAAAATATGTGAAGTTGATTAATAGACCTGAGAAAACTTGAGGGGCCGTGGAGCCCACCACATATCCTATTTTATTGACTCAAATTATTTATTTTGTTGACTTGGATGTATATCATTCATTCAATGAATTAGCCATAAATATCTACCTTATATTATCACATTCTCTCAAGCAAAGATAGACGGCTAGAAATTCTGAACATTATTTGTGTACCAAGACAAATTTGGCGTCAGGAGATTTTTATCATTTGTCCAATCACAACCACAACGATTTGTTGCTTGTGTCAAGGTGAGATGATGTAAGGTGAAAATGACCCAAAATGTTTTACTTCTTCCACAACCAAACATGAGTGATAAGTTGATTTCCGGCGTTATCGTTCTGCGTTGCCTACAATCAATACTCCTTCGATACCTAAGTAAGAATATCTGTGGAGAATGTAGGATGAAACTCAAACAATATACGCGATTGAAAGAAAAATCGGTTACCGAAAACATAAACCAGACCCAGGGCCGGCCCAAGAGTTTGATGTGCCCTAGGCCTAATCTGAAAATTGTGCCCTAAGAGTACAACACTTAAATAATTTTTTCAGTAGCAATCACAATACGAGAAAGCTAAAACTATGTAAAGTTCTACTATGAGTCTTATCTCTATAACTCTACTAGTATGTAGTTTGCGTGGGTATGCACGCGAGCTAGTGCCCAATATAAAAACATTGAAGTGCTCGATTGATGTGAGGGTTTTTCTAATTTTCATTTTGTATGTTTTTTACCCCAATAATCAGAAGAAACAATGCATATAAGGGTTTAGGTAAATCATACTTTAACCATATGAAGGAACCAACACGTGCAAGCACAAGTATTTTTTTGTCTTCAGCTTCTTGCTTGTTAAATAGTAGTTTTTGTTCATCTAAAAATTCCAGCACATATATGACTCAAATGCATTCCCATCAAGAGTTCACATGTCATTGATTTTACCAATTATCGTGAATGTATAAACGCATTTTAAGAATGAAAAAAAAAAAACTGTCCATATTTTATGGAGATGACAATGTGTTTCTAAATAAAATAATTTTTTTGTCGTCGATTCTGAACAAATTATGAATTCTGAAGAACTAAAACTACAATTGAAATTCTTTTAGAGTGCTCACATTTGGATCAGGGGAGTTTGTTTTAGCTTGGGCCTAAGAGCCCAATGCTTATTACAATGGTTTTAGCACTCTTTTTATTTTCTTATTGGGTTTTTTTATTTTCCTATTAAGCTATAAAAGACACTTACCCATGCATACTACTAAATGCATACTACTAAAAATTATAGGAGTGCCCCAATTTTTGGGAGTTTTTTGAGTGCCTTAGGCCCAGGCCTCTTGGGCCTTGAGTTTGGGCCGGCCCTGACCGGACCAAACCATTGTTATTTTTTACTTCAAAATTGTTTAGTCGATATATGTAGATGAAAAGGCATTTGTACTTTTGCTCCAACCAAAAAATCGAAACAAATCGGCCAAACTGAGCTTTTGGTTCGGTTAGCAGAAAATCCAAACCGAATATCTAGTTTGGTTGGAAAAAGTGCCTAAACGGAACCAATTGAACCGTTTACATCCCAAGTGGAGACTGTGTTATTCCAGAGATTAAGAGTGGTGAATTGGTGAAAAGACCTAAACGCCCTCCTAAAAAGCACACACACCTGCACACGAGCGATTTTACCGAACTCACGAGATGGTGCTACATTGAAACGATATTGAAAGTGAGGACGCAATGTGAGTAATTAGAGCATCTCGAATGAGTTAGCTAAAATTGAATGGCTAAATAGTAGTTTTTGATAAAAATGAAACCCACTTATAGATTGACAAATAATTATCAGTGTATCGAGTAGGTGGCCACTCCAATGTACTAGCAAAATTTTATTATTTGAAACAAAAATAATAATTTAGAATAGGAAAGCATAACAATGACAATAGGAAATGGTCAACCTACCCTATCGGCTAAAGCTTCAATTTTGCAACAAATTTCTAATTTAGTTGTAAAAATCACTACATATCAGCTCAAACAAATTAACTTTGCTGGTACTCTCCGAAAAAAGCGTATAAAAGGGCTCCATTTTTTTTTTGTCCACAAAAGAAATTGCTATAGCTTTAAATTGTTTCTTTGTTTTTTGTATTAGCGAGGTTAGCAAAAAGGATAAGTTTCGGTACACAATTTGATAATCAAAATCGGTCTTTTTGTAGGTCTTTACACGAACATTATCCATGCCAAACATGGTGTTGATTGAATATTTTTAGCAATCATAAACTTTTATGTTTTCCCTGAGAAACGTGGATCTTTGAAATAAATCCCGGTAAATTGATTTGAATCGAATAGTTGTTGATATCCGATAAATTTGATTTTTTGTATAGATGATCTAGACGTATATAGCTACAACATGAACGATTCAAATTACAAAATATACATTGCTAGGCCTCACATAATTAGATATAATAATATGTTTGAAAGATGTGTTCTGTGTTCGTCGCAAAAGCTTGGTTACATGAACATTCCTCGAATCAAAATCAGTTGGAGAGAGAGAAAGGGAGAGGGAATCCAAATCAGAGAGAGAGAGAGAGAGAGAGAGAAATGGGATCGTCATCAATTGCAATGGGGCAGCAGAGGCTTCACAACGTCTTCGTGTACGGAAGTCTGTTGGCTGATGAGGTTGTAACGGTTTTACTGAAGCGCGTGCCTGATTCTTCTCCCGCCATTCTCCATGGCTTGTCAGTTTCTCTCTCTCTCTCTCTCTCTCTCTCTCTCTCTTGATTGGAAGTGCAGTTCTTCTTCTTGTTGTTGTTGTTGTTGTTGTTGTTGTTGTTGTTGTTGTTGCTTGTTTTCCAGTTACGCCTGTTTTGCCTTCATAATCCTTTTGGATTTTTTTCACTCAATTTTTTTCGCCAACGTTGGTTTGCGTCATCTTTCTTTGAATTATTGGGAGAGAAATCTGTACAAAATTGAAAAAAAAAAAAGAAAAGACAAAAATAATCTAATTTATGTGTTGGGTTTGAATTAATTTTGTCTCGGTTTGATCATAATTTTTATATTTTATATTTCTCGACGAACAAATAATTCATAAGAAAGGCGAATTTTTTTTAATACAATTTATGCGGTGATAATCCAAAAACTGCATATATAAGATTTGGATTTCTGGAAATTGGAGTTTACACTCTCGTGATTGATTGATTCTGTAAGCTGTCTTCCAGTTTCACCTGTTTTTGTTCTAGGGTAATTTTTAGATTTTGTATTCGTTGCCAAAAACTTTAAGCTATTATGGGGAGAGATTGAACGCGTATACCAAAAGCTTTAAGCTTTAAGCTATTATCATGGGGATTCTCTGCCAAATGTCTTGCGTTCTTGCTTAGTTATTTTCGGTATATCACATGGCTTTTTGGAAAATCACTTGCAATATCTGCCAATATCTCAGGTTCCTCTTCAGTTGTCTTGTTGTTTTGTCTCATGTTTAGGAATATCGATCCTTGAAGACGTTTTTGAAGTACAGTTTGTGTATCTTTAGAAGTACATTTCCTACTAATTGGATTTGGTTTGGTTTAACGGTAAACGAAACTCTTTTGCGTCTAGATGCTAATTGGATTTGGTTTGGTTTAACGGTCAAGGAAAACGTTTTTGCGTTTAACATCTAGACGTTGTAACAAAACAAACTAGGAAGGGCGGAGCATTGGAACTCATACCAAACTGAGAAATACCTCATGTTTACAATTGGCGACCAGGTCATCCTTGATGAATTTTTATTTTTTTTATGTACTTAATGATTTGAGGAAAAGAAAAGACCAGGCCTAGAAGGATGAAATTAGGTTATCCAGGAAGCTCATTTTCTAGTAATTGGGATTTGGTATCGTGTAATAGTTGTGTGCATGTTTTTTGAATTTGACGTCTCATATTGCGCGCTACTTCAAATGTAGAAAAACATGCTATCTGCTTAATTTTGGCTAAAATGAGTCAAGGCTATCTATCCACCAATCAATCCTTGCCAACTGTTCAACTTTTGAACTCTTACCACACTCTTATCCTTTCTCCTCACCAATCAATCATGCATTTTAAATATATTCATTGTATTGATCCTTGTCAGGATGTTACAATGTTAGAGGCAATTATTCTGTGATTCCGTTGATGAAGTTGTTTGTACTTCATTCGGTTAATGCAATATGCTCTAAAAACGAAGTAATTGATTTTAGTGGATCCTTTGACTTTTTAGTTTTTATCTTCTGTTTTTTCAAAACAAAAGTACTGTTGCACATTTCTAGTCTCTGATGCACATTGGAATGGCTTGTTTCTTTCAGCCATAGGTTTAGCATCAAAGGACGCGTTTATCCTGCTCTTCTGCCGGTAGAGAGTAAGAAAGTCACTGGAAGGGTTGGTTCATCAAACTTTATGATTGCTGCTTCAGAGTGTTGTAATTGTTTTTGTATGAAGCATCATTTCAATTCCAGTTTCATCATTCGAAAAAAAATTGTTTCTTGTTTACTTCCTCTAACATGTTAAATCAGGATCTTAAACTGTCTAAGTTTGTACCTGAGAA
Source organism: Gaultheria prostrata (assembly GCA_036023075.1). Lineage (NCBI taxonomy): Eukaryota > Viridiplantae > Streptophyta > Magnoliopsida > Ericales > Ericaceae > Gaultheria > Gaultheria prostrata. The sequence goes on along the minus strand of JAXBDA010000732.1, from coordinate 15,514 downwards.
AGTCATCTGTTGTTTTGTTTTTTAATAATTAGCATATTGTGTGAAGGTTAGGAACACATTTGTTTTGATGACCAAAATCACTTAAAGTTTGTGCTTTTCTTGGTGGAGAGGTAACTTTTAGTGGTGTACCAGACTGTACTGGTCAAGCTGGTTGGTTCAACTGGAGACTATTGAGAAGCAGGCTGTTAAAATAACGCTGTTAAAGATCGTATCTATTTACTTTGCAGGGCCTCCGTTGTTGTGATTGTCTATTTGACTTTGAGCATACTGCTGTATTGGTATCTGAATTAGCTGTTGCTGTTTTTTTTCATCAAAGATCAGTCAGCATTTTCTTAATTTGGCAGAATACTTGAAATTGGCTCACATTATTTTTGCTCAGACCATTATGATAAAGTCATGGCCACCAGCCTTAGACTATTAGGAGAAACACGGTTGAGCATTTTCATTCCTGACCTCTCAACTATAATGGTTATTGGGCTCCAACAATTATAACAACTTTCTGGTCAAAGAAGCTCTTGACCGTAAACATCTATCTCTAACCCTTGCTTTTAATTTAATGCTAGTATCCGGAGAACTTTACCAACAAAACAAATTGGAGTAAAAAGTGAAATCAACTAAATTTGAAAATGTTGTTTTAAACCATTCTCTTGGTTCTTGTATTGTTTCTTGTTTTTTATTTTTGTGGTTCAGTTTTCCTTGTGTTTGTATGAATATGGACATATGTCCGGTATTGGTAAATTAGTGGAAATTTGAGCTTGTAAACAAGCAGATTGATAAGTGTAACACACTTTTTTGTGATGCTTGTAATGGGGTTCTGTTTCATACTATACTTAAGAGTCCCCATTAGGCTGGAGGCTTAAAGTAGGATTTGTTTTGGGGAATCTTTTACTCCACTTTACAGTCCGCAGATGAGTGAACTAGCAGCAGAATCTAGAATCAAATATAATGGGGTAGGAGTTGTGCATGCTTTATTAATTGAACAAAAGGAAGATGGCTTAGGCTGGGCTTCGGAGTGCTGTCAGAGACCTAGACGTGATGTACGTGATTCTGTTTACCATACTTTGTCCAACATACTTATAGCATCATTGTGAACCCCTTTCTTATCACCTTGAACACCAGTACGACCACCACTGCGAGAACTACCATAAAATCCACAATTGCCTCCGCCAAATCGACCATTTCTATGGAAACTAGTGCGACCACTACTGCTTAGGAAGACTCTGGACCATGAGCAAATGAGGTGGGCACACCAGTGATTGTCCCGAATATGAACATGAGAAGTGAGAATATCCATTAGTGGTAGTTTGCATAGTCTCACTAGCAACTATTTGAACTGTCAACCTGCAAAGACAAGGATCTTAACCAGAGCAAAGACAAGGATCTTAACCAGAGCAAAGAAGCAACCACACAATCCTCTTAATGACGCAGCTGTTGCGCCAAATCGGTGGTAGAGGGGTGATTTTGCGACAACTGATCTCATAAACTCTTTAAAGTGTTGTAATACTCAGACAAGGACTTTTCATACTGCTTGCTTGTGAAAAAATTCTCATGAACTAGAGACATCACTTTATTGTGAATAGGATTCGGCACGGAGCATCCCGGAGTACAGAGTTCTGTTAAATTGAAGGCTGTCGTACCATGTTAGGGTGCAAAATATGGATTTAAGGTTATAGAGAACAACCAAGAAATAGAGAGAGAATAATTTGGAAAAAGATTTAGGTGTACAAATGAGCTCCTATACCACATATGTAGATATGTTATTATGTACTAATGTTATTATGGCATGATTGATAAAGTTTCAGCTAAGTGAGCTAACTAACTCGGTTGGTAAGATGCCTTGACGGAGGAGCCAAGATCCTTTTAGCTAAGAATAGAGACAAAAAGGATCACTCGTTGACCAGGTCACCAGATGAAAAAGAAGTCTTTTGTTACGGTTTTTTGTTTTTTTGTTTTGCTTCGGAGCATATGTACTCTTGGTCTGTCATGGTTGTTCAAGCATGTTGCAGGCTCAAAACCATGGTACACATGTATTTCATTTGCCAAATATTTACAGGGTTAGTTAGTCTCGAGTCTTGACTTCATTTATGCATGCTTGAGAGGTCTTTTAATTGGGCACATTTCTTTTTAATCGATTTAGTTCTTTCCCTTCAAAATATTATTCGCTGCAGGTACTATCTGGTATCACAGATCCTGAACTAGATGTATTGGACACTTTTGAGGATGTTGAGTATGAGAGGCGCACTATTGAGGTTTCTCTAATGGTATGTATGGCTGAATCATCTACGAAATATCATATCCATGCACTCACATTATACTTTCCAACTGGGAGATATGAAATGGAGATTCATTTACAAGGAAGACTAATTTCTTAATCAGTAGGAAAACTTCTCAGTATTTTCGACTACTTATATTGTTTCATTGCTAGCTTGTACGTAATATGGAGAAGGGATGCTACAAGGAGTTTGAAGATGGCAACAATAACTAAACAGGGAATATCAGTGATTTTGAGCAAATAACTAATTTGAAAGAGACTGACAATTTGGTCTTGGTAAAATTCACCAAAGCCGCTGCTGATATCCATAGTAGTATGATTTCCCAAAAACTTTCAGGGATAATGATGTTGGAACTTTTTTTTTTTGCAGGATAGTTCTCAAAAGTTAACCGCTCATGCATATGTTTGGGCAAACAGTAGTGATCCAAACTTATATGGAGACTGGAATTTTGAGGTAAACTTTCTTGCTTTCACTTCTAGTGTTCCTCATTTATACCGCTTCAACTACTTCCGATAATTGAGGTGCTGCACTTGTACAAAAGTGGAGTTGAAAATGAGGGATACAGGGAGAGGAGAGAATCTCGACATGTTACCCATCTTCTGCAAGTTTTTTTTTTTTCTTTTCGAAATGTTTGTCATAAGATTGGTAGAACCTTCCAAGGATGTCTTTAACGTTACTCGCCAATGTTTTCCCGGCTTCTGTAACATGGTACCAGGAACTGGTACCATGAAATTAATAGCACATCCTAGGATTTGCTGTCCTTATTTTTGGGATCGACATGAAATATTTGGTCCTTTTTTCCCCCTCTATTTTGTTGGCTGCCTTTGACCTATTTTCTTTGTTTCTTTGTCATGTCTTAGTTGCTTTCGTTTCCTTGTCGTTTTTTCCCTTCACTTTTTGACATTTTCCATTTCTTTCAAGGAATGGAGACAAGTGCACATGAATGACTTTGTCAAGATGACCATGGGGTTTGTGGAAGAACTGGAGCTCCCGGAATCGAAACCAAGAGTGGAAACTTATCAATCCTTCTACCAGCAGAGTGGTGACAATCCTCCGATCTCTTGAAATTATTCTTCGTCTACCGTATTTCTGAGAGACTCCTCCATCCCTCAGTAGGATTTCATTCTTTTTATTCCTTATTTCGCTTGCGGTATAGCTGCCTACTCTTTCATTATGCATTATACATTGGAGATTACCTTTTTTCCTCCTTAGCAGATGAAGATTAGTTCTCATAACTGTGTCATGCGTTTGACACATTTGATAAAGATCACCCTTTCTGGATGGTTGCAGGCATCCCTCACCTCGCGTGAAGTGCGTAAGATATCCATGCTTGGTTCTTGAATTTGTCGAAGGATAAGAAAAAGGTTATTTACTAAAATAAACGCGCAAAACTATTTGCGCCAATTATGTAATTCACGCGAAACTTGTTTTTGTTTTGAGAATTACCGTTAGTATGGAAGCTAAGATACGAAGAGGGAAATGTGTAGGCACCCCTCTGGAAATGTGTAGGCACCCCTCTCACCGAACCAGTGTTTAACTTCTACTATTTTAACTGCTGTGAATTTATTATTTATTACTCCCTCCGTCAATTTTTAAGTATATTACCAGGAAATTCCAACTATTTTTCTTTCACATCAAACTTTTATAACTTTTACATCTACTTTCCATTACTTACCCTTATCAATGTAATAATACCCACTAACTTTTTAAAAAGGAATCTCTTTTTAAGGGCAAAATAGGAAATGTATCCACTAACTTTTCAAAACACACACTTATTAAATGACAACCCAAAATAAAAATATACACACTATAAAAGGGACGGAGGGAGTATTTATTATTTTTTAACTGCTATAAATGGTATGGTTGTAAGTAGGCATACATACCTACTTAGACATTTTTAAAAAAATAAATAAATCTTCAAGTACATTTGATTAACCAAAATCAGGTGCAAAAATTTGATGTGTACGCACGGCCGCGTTCGCAATATGCACGGACGGTGCATCTTGACCGTCCGTGCGTGTTTTCAACGGTCCGGATTTTAAAAAGACTCTTACATGTAATGCCTCGTTTGTTTGATCGGAGATAAATGGATGAGATATGAAATCCTTGGGATATTGCTCAGGATATCAATGGATGGAGAAAATTCATATCCGGTGTTTGTGTTCGACGGGATATAGCCAGTGGAAAGCATTTTTTTGCTCTAATTGGGGAAATCCCGTACGGATCGGGATAAAAACTTGGTGGGGATATGATATCCCATCCAAATTTAGGACAACAAACACCGGATTTTGGGTCCCACAGGATTTTATATCCTATCCCACCCTCCAAATCCACACAAACAAACAAGGCCTAAGAGTTAACTCTTACATGTAAAAGTCTTTTTAAAATCCGGACCGTCGATTCCTAAAATGGATGGTCGAGATGCGTTTGTGCGCGTACGTACATGTACGTGTACGTACACGTAGCTGGGTTGAATCAGGTGACATAGCACAACATGTAAAGGAATGAAGGAGAGGATCATGCATTCACTCGAGTGCATTTCCAATCCAACATCCTCTATTTCTCCATTTTAGAGGATTAAATTAATATTATTTTATTAAAAAGTGAATTTAGAGGATTTTAGCATTCATACATATTCCAATCATAATCCTTCACATCTATTTCAAATATTCTCTGATTTTCTCTCCAATCATTATTCTCACTTAAAATCTAATACTTTTTGCATTTTTTATTTATTCATAAAGTAGATTTGGAAAATCCTCCAAAACTTTTTTCATTCCTCCAAATATGGAGGATGGGATTGGTTGGAGTGCGAATTTCCTCCAAAATGGAGGAATGGAGAGAGATTTGGAGTATGCAATGGAGATGCTTAATGATCGCGAATATCCACTTCGATTGAGCAGCCATGAGATCAACATCAACATATTGCGCGGCTCTCACGGCTGCCATCCTAAAGAAGTGGTTGGAAATTGCACCATGAGAAATTTAACAAGATGAAAAGACGATAAATAACATATAAAAAACCAAACAGATTTGACTTATAGCTGGAAAACAATCATCTGGATGGCAGGATTGGCATCCCCACCTCAGGTTTCTCAGTTGAGTTCGATCTTCCAACTTTCTTCTTCTTCATCTCAAGTGTATCATGATATAATCTGGGTAATTTGACTTATAGTTGATGAAAATAAATTAAATAATTATAGATCTAGGTCTACAATTATCAGTATTCGTGGTGTTACGCTTCCACCCATTACACTAAAAAGAGTAATAATTTTTATTTTTTTACTAAGCACGCATAGCTAACCTAACCTGCTATTTTCACTCCGTCATTCTTTTTTCTTATTAATTTTTTTTTAATAGAGAAAATAGAGAATTCACATCGCCCGCGGACAAAACCCACTTTCTTCCCATAAAAATGTTGACGAACAAACTGAACAAGTCGCTAATAGTAGTGGATTCACAATAGCCGCACGAAATGGTAAAACATGCAAGTCTGACATGTGATGGAAACCAAAATTGCTTCTTGTTTCCTGGAATTTACCTAATGAACATGACCATGAAAATCTAACACATTCCAAGTTGCTTCACAAGATCAAATTGGAAACCTTCAAAATTCCGACTGCCCAAAGTATTTACCTGTAATTGTTGCTAATATATTGAGCATGACAACTTCATCATCCAATTCCGATTTTCCAGCTCGCAAACTCGCACACTTCCTTAGCAAACACCGCAGGGCAGCACACGTTTCAGCATCTAATGGAGTGTCAATTGCAGCGCAGAGAGCAAATAGCCATGCACTATCATTCCTCGACAAAGTGCTAATGTTCTCCGCTAATCTTATCCGTCTTCTCAGCAATGACAATCGAGCTACAGAGTCCATCCCTAAAACAGCAGACAAAGTAGGGCTGTCACTAGTTCCACACACGGAAGACTTGGAACTAGCATTTTCGAGAGAAGGGGAGGCGTCGTTTTGCACGGGTTGTGGATAATCTGGGCTTTCAGGAGTCGAACAATCAAGAGACTCGGAGGTTTCATCTCCACCATTGGTCAGCTTATCAAATTTTTGGGCAATGAGAGTTTCAGGAAGCTGACTGGAGCTTTCTTCCAGATGAATGGTTGATGAAAACGGAAATTGAACAGATGTTTCAGCACTGGAATCCTGAAGACGTGACAGAGCCTGTAAAGGAAAAGAAAAGAGAAGTCATTTCTCTTCTCGCCTAGATATTATATAATGCACAAGTATCATTCTGAGCTTTTCAGCTGATCTCCTATTATATCAGGCTGTAATAGCTAGTTCAGTAAATTAGATGAAGTGATGAACAAAAACACAAGAAAGTTGGGCCCAGTAACTTACAAGCCTCAGCGATGAAAAATCAGCGATGAAAGCATCCTCCCACTGTTTTAGAGGCAATAAGTGCTCTGGGCACTTCTCAATATCTGGTATTATTGGCATGTAAGCAGTCTGTTCTTTCTTCAACTTACTTCTTTCAAGCTTGGCGACCTTCACTTTCGGAACTCGTGCTGTTTCCCACCTAAGTAAAAGAGGAGACAACTTCAGATCTTATCTTACTCATAGATTGCTTAACTAATCTGAACAACACAGCTCTAGCACCCAGATGAATCTCACACGGTAGAAAAGATAAATATATAACCGTTCATTGCATTTAATTTTTTGTACTATTTGTGGCAAATATTTATATGCAGTTCGAACACTTAATTTGGATTTTCCCGGTCAAGCCAAGTCAGATACTGTCCAAACAATTACGGTGAAGCAAAGGCTAGGAACACGTGTCTCTTTAGCAAGAGCAATTCAGTTTTGCAAGTTTGTTACTTACAGGTAGTTCCTACAAATGTGCTCAACTTGCTATCCAGCATTACACCGAATTTTTGAATATTATCTGTAATTCTGTGAACTATATTGCAATATTCAATGAGAAGGTGAACATTAAGGGGCCTTGCATGCCCAGTATTCTACGGCTGTCGCCTTCACTAATGATGAACTCACGCTGACAAACTCTGTATAATGGTACATGAGTGGGGGGATTGACAATCAAAAGATCCACCGTGTACTATGAGAGATCACCCTCTGCTCCTGTGAACCTCTCAGAAGGAACCAACCAAAGCAGAAGTAGAAGGTACTAGAAGTAGCCTTTCTTCAGACTCTGGTATGAATGATCAAATGACGACTTCTCTTTCTCGTTAGGGTTGTTTGTAAACACTATGCTTTGGATATAGACTCTCCCTTAAATATATCAATCTGCATACAGAGATTACCACTAACTTTGCATAACCACCAAGTATAGAGAAAATGAATGAACCCCCTCTCTCCCACTTTAACAAGCTAAGCTAACTAAAGTAGACAAATAAAGTTCTAAATACAACTTGTTAGAGTAGTAGAGACTTACCATAGGTCCATATAACTAAACACAAAATGTTTCCAAGACATATCATTATTAGAGATTTACACACACGAAAGAAACACCAAGATTGACTCAAAGGGAAAATATGACATCCTCAGAGTACCAGAGTTTGAATCCAGCAATACACAACTAAAAGTGGTTAACCTCAATTGCTGAAGCAACCAACAAATAAACAAAATCATTGAAATTGGGAGCAATACCTTACACGCCGAAGATATTCCCATCCATCAAGTGGAGGCCCAGCATCAAAATTGGGTTCTCCTGTAACAAAAAGCGCAGGTCTGTGAATGCTACTGTAATCTTCATCACTGTCATCTTCCTCGCAACATTCTCCCTCTACACCAACACTGACATCACAGGCAGGATCCAAGAGGTTGGTGTTGTCGATTTCATCGTCCATGACTAGAGAACAAGATAAATCTTCACCTGAAACATATCAAAATATTGAGACCAAGAAGTTCTGCCAGTAATTAAAACCTGAAATATTTACACAAATACAAATATGAATAAAAACATCCAGAAAGCCCAAGCAAATGACAGATAAGAAGAGAAGAGTACCGTTTCATTCCATTAACAAAAGAATTTGTACATTGTTAAGAAGTCTCACTCCTATTCCTTTAGAAGTGTACTTGCATTGTATCTAAAATCATTCAGTTAACCAGTTAGATCACCAGACATAGGCATCTAAACTACAGCACACCAAGACTTTGCACATGCTGCGAGGTTGTACAAAATGACCATGGATTGTATACAGGCACTATACACAATTTGACTAGCTATTTGCATAAGACCAAGCAAGGGATATTCAGGTGTTTTCAGATAAAGTCTATTTCTTATTCCTTTATGCCATTCTTCAGTGCACAAAGATTCTCAGATGGTTCCCTCTTCCCTTTGCAGCCGCCATGCCTGTGCAAATACAAATTGAAGCCATGAAATTGATACAATAAGAGAGCTCCCCAAAAGAAGAGGAAAAAAAGTTGCTAAACTAAGAACATCCAAGAGAGAAAACATTGACAAACTACATGGACCTCAAAATTTCGAAAAGGATTTAGTATTACTTTCCAAAACAAAAAATTAAAAGAAAACAAAAAGCATTTTGAAATGTGTCATGAGAGGCTCAGACTCTTGGTATTACTTGCCAAAACAAAAAATTAAAAGAAAACAAAAAGCATTTTGAAATGCGTCATGAGAGGCTCAGACTCTTGTTCTAATGTTAACAATCAACGAAAAAAAGAGCAGCAAAAAGGAAGAAGCAAAGATGATGAAGTAAACTAATCAATAGAAGATGGAGAGATCACAACACGATCAAGAGAGCATAGACAGAAAAATAAATTAGAATAAAGGTCAACAATAGAAGGAAACTGGAAAGATTGCAAACCAGGCTCTGCAGAATGGGACTTTTCGCAAAGAAGAATTTAAGAAAAGGATTATCAACATATGCTGGGTATCCAGCGAAAGATCAGGATCAGGCAAGGAGAAGGAAAAAAACACCAAAGGAAGATTATAAACTAACAAAGAATTTTTTTGTTTTCTGTTTTTATTTTTATTTATTATTATTATTATTATTATTATTATTATTATTTATTGCAAATTAGCAACACATACTATTCTATGAAATTTTACTTGAATAAGGCACTCAGGTCGAATCTTTATACTCTTTCCCACCAAGCAAAAGTAATCCAAGACAGTCAAAATACAAGAGGCACTAAGTTTAACACATGCAGAACCAGCACAAAAATCTGCCTAGGTATAGCTCAATGAGAGTTAATTGATCTAGGATTTGGTAGATTTAATAAGCACAAGGGCCGCATACAAGTACTAGCTTTGAGAATCCTTCCTCTGACAAGTGTTTTAATTTCCTTCTTCAGGAGCAATTAAGTCTTTTGAAGTTTATCCAAGAACCGTAAGTTAGTTCCCAAAAATTAAGAATACTTGCATACTATTTTCAATTGACAAGTCAACACATAACACTTCATGCAATTTTACCCAAAGAAGGCACTCGCAGCGTCGGATTGGAAATCTTTGGCCTTCTACCAAACAAAAACAATCCAAGACAAACAAAATGCAAGAGGCACCAAGTGTAACACACACAAATAACCAGCACAAAATCAGGCCTTGGTAGAGGTCAATGAGGGTTTATTGATGAAGGATTTGGAAGAGAATATCAGGAGAGAATTGATGGGCACAAAAAGAGCTCATTTAATATTCTGACCTATATTGGAAAGGGATGCAAACACAGGCAACAGAGATCAACAAAAACAAAATGGCAATGATTCTGGTGTTCTTGTCCAGTGTCCATTTGTGAGACAGAATAAGCAAACTTCTAGAAAATCTAATATAAAGGCCAATTTTGCAAAGCTCAGACAAACTTTAAAAGTGATTAAAGACTGCTTACAAAACGCCAAAGTTGACTCAGGAAGTAATTTGATGACTTCTTTTATTTGACAAACAACTCTATTTGCTAAAATTAGAAACAATTCAAAAGTCCAGCTACTCACTAGTAGCAGATACCCAAAGATACCTTTGTGCATAAAAAAATATAATCATATGCATCTTATAGATGGTATCTGCTAGCGAGATAACCACCTTGGGAATTAAGTGCTCATCTTGATAACTACAGGTGGTGTACGCAATATTAACTGTCCTCAAGCATAAGATATGAGCTTGAGCAATGTGTATCGTAACAAGAAACAGCTCTCCATCCAGTAATTGCATGAGATTTATATTTGAGAATCTAATGTTCCAGCAACCGGTAGAGCAATATAGCTCATGCAATTACTGGAGTAGTACTGCAAGCATAGCAATTCGAACTTTAAGCACTTCCTCTTATCTAAAGAACATTTGCATTTCTCAGCCCTCCAAGATGATTTGTCAAAGTCACATAAAGTTAAAACCTTATACAACAAGATTTCTATACCTAGTCTGAATGTGACATGAAAATCTACTTGCATAAAGCTTAATAGCTTGGACACTACCATTTAGTAACAATGCAAGACGCCTTACATTGACATGAAAATCTACTTGCATAAAGCTCAATAGCTTGGACACTACCATTTAGTAACAATGCAAGACCCCAACAATGTAAGGCCCAACTTAGGACATTCTGGTTGCAGCATCCAAAGCTCTGATACTTCATTTGAGTATAACATAGGCATGTTTACAGTGGTAACTAATTAACAATTGTATAACATAACCATGGAAATGTGTAATACTAGCGGCAGGAAAATACATCATTTCCCAAACATAAAAAATAGACAGACGAAATGAGCAAGTACGTTAAGAAAAAGAATACATACCAAGAACTCCAGGGATCTTCTTTTCCTTCTTTCCAAATTGTTGCCGCGGATCAAAGTCAATCTGAAAGTGCTTCTGATTATTACAATCAATCAAGGCATCATAGTCCTTGGCCACATTGGGGCCAAGCCCACAGTATACTTCAGCCCACTTCTTCTGCTGAGCATCTAAATTTACAAACCTCAAGGCCTCCATCTCCTCCCTTGAGTAGGTTCTCTTGGCTGCAGGTTGAGTTTGGACTAAATTAATTTGTGCTAAAGAAAATCAGTATTATTTAACTCTCCGTTACAATTTAGTTTAGTTTTTTTTTCCACAATTTTTACATCATATCGTTCCCCTTGAGGGAAATAAAAAATGTATAAAAATATAGACCAAAACTTTAAAAAGTTCACGAGATTAAAAACACTAAGAGATTGTCCTTCTCAAAAAAATTCGTAGTTAATTTTTTCCAACTCTAGGCCTAAATTTTTATACCTTTCCGATTCCCCTCATCGAAACAAACAATGTGACATAAAAATTTGACCCACATAGTAAACCATAAAGAAAACAACTAAAAAGACAATTTGACCTAAATAGTTGAAATTAAAAGAAAACAAATGGCAAAAAGACCCCAAAATTTCATCATGTTTTCCTTCAACCGTCACCTTTCTTTCTGAAGCCGTTTTGAACTTCAGCCGTGTGAATCAGCATAGCTTCCTGTCCATCTGTCCCTTGATATTTTCTTGCACCTTTTCCCCTTCTTCTGGGCCGTTTCTCTTTCTTTCCATCAGTTTCTGGATTCAGGACATTAATATCAACACTGCCCTCATAATATTCAGCACAACCCAGAAATCCCTTATCCTTTCTGCCATTTCCATCTTCACAAACAGATGTTGCCTCAATCACTGCAGTTTCATCTATTACTTCAATCTTCAGTTCACATTTCGTCGTCTCTTCCATTTTGTGCATTCAATCACAAACACCTCCCTTCCGATTCAGGGCCGGCCCTGGTAGTAGCCAAGAAAGAAACTGCTTCAGGCCACCAAAAAGAAATTTCCCAAGATTTTTTTTTTTTGTTTTGCTAAGAAGGTCCCCCAGCATCTCCAGCCCTTGCCCTTGTTTTTTTTTACTTAAACCCAAAATTTGAGCACACCACCCTCATTAAAATCCACTCCACTCCTCAACTCAGACCCATACTAAATTGAGCGCTTTAATCAAATTCTTACACAAATCAAGAAAGACTCAATCTTTTACTCAAATTTTGCAAACCTATTTTTTCATCTCAAATTTACAAACATGTTATCAATGAAGCTTTTGCATAGCCATTGAAGTGGTTTATACGAAACGAAGCTGTTACCCAAGTTTTTACTCGAGTTTGAATAAAAGTATGAATAAGGGCTCTACAAGGATGGTATTACTGCATCGGCATTAAGTTGATTCGCTCTTGGCGTATCAATGCTCTTTCAAGAAGTGATTACTAGGCCACAAACATATCATGTTTAAGCATCTAAATTGAGCGTAAAACAACAGCAAACAGATATATATATATATATATATATAGAGAGAGAGAGAGAGAGAGAGAGAGAGAGAGAACCTGGTCGATTTTGGGCTGGTTCTGATAGCGCAGAAATGGCGACGATTAGAAACAAAGCCCTAGAATTGGATGGTACTTGTAGTAACTCGAATGACTTCTTATTGACGGGTGATTCGACTTGTTTATGAAGGAAAATTCTAGAAACGGAAAAGGGAAAAGAGCAAATTAAATTTAGAAAGAGAAAAAAATCGCTGTACATTAGCAAAATCACAGTACATTACTTTAGGGAAAAAAATCGCAAAGGAATAGCATATAGATTACGAATACTAATTGAGACCAAGATGATAATACAAAATGAGAGAAATCGAAATTGATTAAGACCCTAGTTTTTTTGAAATCGCCATTCGAACCAGACACCCAGAGAGAGAGAGAGAGAGAGAGAGAGAGGTACTTGGTCGATTTTGGGCTGGTTCTGATAGGGCAGAAATTGGAGTATCTTTTACTGCCGCGAACTCGCTAAGCTAAATAAAAAAAATCAAAAAATCAATTTATTCCTAAAATTGAGGCAGTCATTCTCTCATAATACATCACATAAAAATCGTAAAAAGCCAAAAAACTCTCTAAGCAGAACACTCCGTTAGTTTTGGTGGTAAGTTTAGGGAATTATATATTGGGACAGAAAACATTTATGATCAAAATCGTAAAAAATCTACGTAGAACATAATCCAAAACTAATGCTCTGGTTTTTTCTTTTGGGTGAGTCTATATGCATCCCTTTTTCGGCTACATACATCCCGGCCAAATTAAATGTCAAAATGTGCCTCACAAAAAGACCATTTTGCCCCTAATGTCCCTCACAAAAAGACCATTTAACCCCTCCAATTACTTCATACCAACACATCCCTTAAAAGTTTCTTCTTTTTTTACTACATACATTCCACTCCATTTCTACTCCCAGCCTCCCTCCTTCTTCCTCCTCCTTCCTACTCCAGTCTGACGTTTCCAACCTCCCATTCTCCTCCTCTGCCCCTCATCTCTCATCTCTCTCAATGGAGAACCTTGTTGAATCAATGGAAGGATCTTCTCCCTCACTAGACATAGAAGAAGAGCTCCGGAGAGTAATGGAGCAACTTACAACTTCAACTCCACCAATGGATCCACAAATACAAGAGACCGATGTGTTAGAGGAAAGCATGGAAGTGGAGAGTGAGCTTGGAATTCCGGACATAAAAATTTTCGAGCAAAAAACGACCCAAGAGGTAACCCATTACTTTTCTGATTTCTTAGCCCGCTGTTCGTTGTAAACGGAAACATAGTCCCGAAAATTGCAATACATTTCGGTAGTTAATTTCCGACATTGTTCCATTTTTTCGACAAGCGTATGTCCGAAATTAGTAGCAAAAATCAGTAGTTATGTTCCAGAATTTATATCAATTTTCGGGACTTTATATCCGGAATTTTAACAACTAAGTGAACTAATGTTGCTCTGCTCTGGTCTTTTTTTAGGGAGATGATGCTTCAACACATGGTAGTCGCACAGGGTCGTTAGGTGCATTAGGTCTACATGACTATACAGAGTACTTCACAACAGAGGAGGTTAGTACTTTGAAAGAATTTATTTACCTTAAACACATTTTTTATGCCATGCGGGCTATTTAGGGTAAAAAAAATTCTTGAACCATGTGTTCGTAGGTGTTTACCAACGAAGAAGAGTTGAAAGATTGGATTCATTCGACGGGTTTGAGGCATGGATTTGTCATTATCGTTAAGAGTGGGGAAACAATGCCAAAGAATAGACGACCAAGGATAAGATTTCAATGCGAACGGGGTGGTAAGTACAGAAAGTTTCAACCAAAAAAGCCAGTTCCAGAAATGAAGAAGAGAAATCGTAACACAGAGACAAAGAAATGTGAATGCCCATTTCAATTGAATTGTGTTAAGACATATGAAGGTTGGTCTGTGAAAGTCCAAAATGGTAACCACAACCATCCTAGTGCAGCTCAACTTGAGGGGCACGCATACCCCGGGAGGTTGACAAAAGAACAAATGGAGATGGTGGTGGAGTCCTCCATGATGCTTGTTAAACCGAGGGACATTCTAATGGCAATCAAGAAACGGGATAGTTCCAACTTCACGACAATTAAAACTGTGTATAATGCACAGACAAAGTACCAGTTGATTGAACAAGCCGGTAGATCTCAAATGCAACATCTAATGTGGCAGTTACAGAAACATAAGTATGTTGGGTGGCATCGTGCTTGTGACGTGACGGGTCATGTGAAGGAATTGTTTTGGTCTCATCCAATTGCCGGTGACATGTTACGTGTTTTCCCTAAAGTGTTGATGATAGATTGCATGTACAAAACGAATAGGTACAAGTATCCTTTGCTACAGTTGTTGGCGTCACATCGACGAAGAGGACGTACTCTGCTACATTCGTTTTCATGGAGTCAGAGAAGGAAGATAACTACATCTGGGCGTTGGAAAAGTTGAAGGGCATGATGGATCCTGAGTCCCTTTCAGAGGTAATAGTCACAGACAGGGAGTTATCCCTCATGAATGCAATTGCAAAAGTTTTCCCTTGCGCCAAGAATATGCTATGTCGGTGGCATATTGAGAGAAATGTGTTGGCCAAGTGTAGAAAGCACTTTGATGATGCAGATTGGAAAAAATTCCTGGCTACGTTTGTCGTTATTATGTACGCACCAACCATAGAAGTGTATGAGGAGCGGGTTCGTGAACTGAAAAGGGATTTTAGGATGTATCCTGTGGTTCTCGAATACATTGACAATACATGGCTTGTTCCGCATAGGGAGAGGTTTGTTTGCGCTTGGACGGACTCCGTCATGCACCTAGGGAATTGCACTAATAATAGGTATATGGTTCATTTTCTATTTACTTCAAGTTTAAACAACTATGTCACACAATAGGACTAATTCCTTACCATTTCACACACAGGGCGGAGGGATCACATCATAAGCTAAAGAAGTATCTTGGATCATCGCAATGCAACT